>QANT01004501.1:0-37106 GCA_003254885.1 Purshia tridentata | reverse complement strand
ACCCTAGCGAAATCGAAATTTGGTCGAAATTTCCGCGGATACGGAAATTTAACTCCTTGTAATTTAAACAAAAAATAAAGAAAATAGCTATCAAATAAAGAAAATTATAAAGAAAATTTTATTCATGCTTATTTAACATATTATCTATTATATTTATAAAAATTATTAAAGAAATAAAATTATATTATAGATTTTATGTAATATAAAATAAATTGTAATACGCGATAGAGATAAATTTTATAAAAAAATACTATACTAATCAATAATTACATAAATAACACCTAAAATTTATTTATAATATGATATTAAGTCATGAATTATATAATCCATACATTAAATCGTATAGTCTCTATATCTTATATAATTTATATTCTATATTTTTAAGTTTATGATAGTAACGTTGAAGCACTTAATAGCCCATGGGCAGAGTTACATGAGTAACATCCTTAGCCGAAATAGGCCCAATATATGAGGGAAGGAAATCAATGAGTGCCCAAATCCACCTCACGACACAAGCAGGCCAAGTGATCAGTAGCAATAATCTTCTCAATGAAAACATGGGTGATAGGCAAGCCCAATCTCTTCCCATAATTTCCTTGCGCCCCAAGATAATGCTAACAATGGAGTAACATCTATAGATAGTAGAACTCGATACCAACTCAAATCAGTTGTAGGGTCTGATTCAAACTCATTCTGTCTAATCAGTTCGTCTCAAGCCATATTAGAAAGGCCAATATACAAACCCTAGACCAAAAAAATTTTCGAACCTTATGACCTCGACGACATCGTTTCTTCTGCTTAGCGAAAACCAGGCAATATTGACAATGGCCACAGACGAAAACGAGGCGGTTCCGGCAATTAAGGAAGAGGAGGAGGAGGAGGTGGTGCCGACGTTTAGTGAATTGGGGTTAGAGCCCAGATTGGTGGAGGCTTGTGAAAAGCTGGGCTGGTCCAAACCTACCAGAATTCAAGTCGAAACCTTGCCACATGCACTCGGCGGTTCGTTTGATCTCGCAATCGTTTACTTCGCATTGCTATCATTTCATTTATACTCTAAAATTTTCTTCTTTTTTTCCAATTTGCCTAGTTTAGGTGTTTGCAAATTTCTGTATTGAATTATACATATTATATATATAGCTTTTTGTATGCGTATATAAAGATGTATATAGCTCTGGTGATTCTAAGTATGGGTTTTTGACTTTTTGTGTTATAGGAAAAGACTTGATTGGACTTGCACAAACGGGTTCGGGTAAAACCGGAGCTTTTGCGCTTCCGATATTGCAAGCCTTGCTAGATTCTCCGCAAGCATTTTTTGCGCTCGTCCTGTCCCCGACAAGGTTACATGTGCTAAATCAAATGTTAAGACAAAGCTCGATATTATATCAAGTTTTTTTTTTTAATTGAATTGCACGTGCTGCAGGGAACTTGCAATTCAGATTGCCCAACAGTTTAAAGCTTTAGGATCAGAGATTGGTGTCAAGTGTGCAGTGGTGAGGTGTTTATAGTTCGTTAGCCGGGCATAGTGCATGTTACATATTTTATGAGCTTTGTTATTATGTTTATATCATAATAACATAATTGAGTTTTTTTATTTTGTTAAGGTACAAATATATTAATGAAATTCTTTTATCTCTTTTTTAGCTTGTTGGAGGACTGGACATGGTGCAGCAGTCTATCGATCTTGCAAAGCGGCCACACATTATTGTAAGTTTTTATTTTACCAGCATGGAAACTTTGGTTTTATTAAATTTTGTACTAGTATAGTCTTTTGTCTGTGTAGCATAAATTGACAAGTTATGTATTAATTTGTTATTTATATCTTTGGGTTTTCAATTGTTATTGTTGTTAAACATTCTTCTTTCAAAACTCCTTTGAAGGTTGGGACACCTGGACGCCTCGTGGATCATTTATCAAACACAAAAGGATTTTCACTTCGCCCAGTGAAATATTTGGTATGTGGTGACTATTTTTGCTATGTTAGCTGTTCAGTTTTGTTTTGTATGATGTAGTTGCAATGGGCTAGATGGTATGGAGATAGAATAGCATGTGATGAAAACCAGAAGATATTGCAAAAAATATATTTAATAAGATACATAAAATTGTTTTGATATTGCATTAATGGCTACGTCAATTGTTTAATTTGTTTCAACCATTTTCTGAGATGTTTCTTTCATCTTTTTTCCCATCCCATAGGGATAGTAACATTATCTTCTATGTTACAACCTCCAATGTTCCATGTAATGAGACCTGGCTAAAAATAATAAGTGACGTCTTATTTCTAATTGAGCAGGTTCTTGATGAGGCAGACAAGTTGCTTCAGGAGGAATTTGAAAAATCAGTTGATGATATTCTGAATGTCACTCCTCGTGATCGGAGAACATATTTATTTTCTGCAACCATGACTAAAAAGGTATATGTTCATCTATTTCAATGCATCTGCAGAAGCATTCGTATTCTTGATAGTGACCCTATTAGAACCTTTTGTGTATGAATTTTTTTATGGCCGGAGTATGATGAAATCTTTTACCAGCATTTTAAATTTTGGGAATTTTTTTTGAAATTTCAATGAAACTACTTTGAATTGATATTTTTTTTTAAAAAGGAAAGAGCATTCAGGAACCGATCTTGAATTTTCCAGCTGTGATGAAATTTTTTTTATGCTTTTAGTATAAGATTCCAATGCAACCACCATACTATTTAAGGTTGCATTTCCTACTTCATTGTACTTCCTACCTGCTTTCAAGCAGAGATATATGGCTCCTTGGAGTTTATGCTAGAGAACAGATTATGGCATAAGATGCCAAATACATGTTATAGTAGGTTGTTGAGTTGAGCCAGCCTTGCTGTTTAGTTAAGAGTGTGTCCAGTTTCATCCCTGAAAATGTCATCAGTTACATCATCATGGTGTCTGGTGATGGTGTTGGACTGCAGAACTTAGGAAAGCTATCCTATGCATGCTGCTGGCTCCTAGTTGAGGGAGGCATAATTTATGTAAACCTTAAATATTTTATCATTTTTTATGCGAATTAACAGAGTTTTGCTTGTAACATTGTAGGTCCGGAAACTGCAAAGGGCTTGTCTAAGGAACCCTGTAAAGGTATCATGAAACAGTTTCTTGTACCATGTTCATTCTCCACAGTTTTTTTGTCTTGAATTGTAACAAATCCGTTTCTTGAGCTATCCCAGATTGAAGCAGCATCTAAATATTCTACTGTTGACACACTAAAGCAGCAATATTGTTTTCTTCCAGCCGAGTACAAGGTTTCTCCATGTCTTTTTTTTCCTCTACTTTCAGGATATTTATTTAAGCAGGCAATCATTTTTTAATCTGGTTAATATGTAGGATGCCCTACAAGTAGGATGTATCCATATTTGATGCAAAATCTGGACACAAATATTCATGATGTAATCATGGCATGCATTTTTGCTTTCATGAAGTTCCTACCATTTTAAGCTTGTAGGAGTTTAATGTCTGTCTCTCTTGGATATAAATTCATAATTATTGTTATTACAGGATTGTTTTCTTGTATATATTCTGTCTGAGAGGTGTGAATATTCAACAATGGTTTTTACTCGCACATGCGACGCAACATGCATTTTGGCTTTGATGCTTCGAAATCTTGGCATAAGGGCCATTCCAATAAGTGGTCATATGAGCCAGGTATATAAATTTAAATGAACTAGAAGTAGGTATGACTTTGCTTTATTCTTTTGAAGTTGAATAATGTTGGATGTTATTCTGGAGTCCTCTAAATCTTGTTCGTGGTGTATATTTGGCAGTCAAAAAGACTTGGAGCCTTAAATATGTTCAGAGCTGGAGAGATTAATGTACTTATCTGCACTGATGTGGCAAGTAGAGGATTGGATATTCCACATGTAGATATGGTTATTAATTATGACATCCCCACAAATTCTAAGGTTAGGCTGGTTGTTTGCTATTCACAGTCATGGTCAGCATTGCTCTTTTTTCAGGGTCTTAACATTATTTTTTCTATGAAATTGAGGATTTATGCTATTGACCTAATATTATTATGGAACTTCTTTTTGCAGCTTTTTAAGTTTATGAATCAGAAAAGATCTTGATTCCCCTAAGCCACTCTAATGTTGTCCTACCCCCCTCCCCTTTCCCTTCTTTGTTCTAAATTTTTCCTTGCATTCTGCTGGAATTCATTTAATATTATTTTTTTCGCAAGTAAAAAGGCAAAAGAAGGAAGAAAGAAAAATAATATTGTATAATTCCCTTCAGATGATATATTGTTGAAAAACTGTGTGTTGTAATTGTTTGTATTCCATGGTTTGCTAACTACAAGTGAGTCACAGGATTACATCCATCGAGTAGGAAGAACTGCTCGTGCTGGACGATCTGGGGTTGCAATCTCTCTAGTAAATCAGTATGAGTTAGAGTGGTATATACGCATAGAGAAGCTCATTGGTAGGTTCCAGTTTCTAGGTTTGTGTGGTGAGACACTAAAGACGAGCATTTTGAAAGCTTACAATTTGTTAATGTTTAGGCAAAAAGTTACCTGAATTTCCTGTTGAAGAAGAGGAAGTCCTGCTATTGTTAGAACTTGTCACAGAGGCCAAAAGATTGTCCCGGATGGTAATGTTGTTTCTAAGTTGGTGCTATTTTCTTTCTTTCTATATTTGTCAATATGCCATTGAATTTATTGGTTTTTTAGTTCGATCAGATATAAGTAATTAGTTTTCCTATTGTACTTGTAATGCAAAAAATTTAATGTTTTCTATTGTTGATAAACGTGACTTGCGTTTGACTTGTCCAGAAAATTAAAGAAAGTGGAGGCAAGAAGAGGAAGAGGGGAGGAAACTATGGTGAGGAGGATATTGACTAGTATTTAGGTCACAAGGATGGAAAGTCTTAAGAAGTTGAAGAAAAGATGAGATTTGGCAGCATAATTTTTGTTGCGGCAAATGTAATATATCATCCACATTTTCGTTTAGCTGATGGATGAAGTTAAAGATTTTTTTCCCCCTTATTTTTGCAGTAGTGGAAAACGTTGTTGATTTAGATTTTTGTACGGCAGTTTTAAAGTTTATTAAATTTTATAAATGTTTAATAACATTGTTCTTTTCTTCACTTTCAATTGGGTTTCAATAAAGTTGTAAGTTGTAATACATGTTGGTGATACAAACATATTTCAAGCAATTTTAGAAAGCAATGTTAGAAGCTTTGATACATTGTTGCCAACTACCTGGTGAAGTGGTGATCTACTTCAATATACGGAGAGGAAAGAGAGTTATATATCCAAGTGTATATAGGTGAAACCAAATTCACTTCCAATTTCTGAAGCCACATCAACAGAGATTAGACAGGAATTGCCAAGCCCGACTTTCCCATACTATTCAAAAGAACATTGAGCTCTTGCCTAAGGTCATGAATCTGCAAAAAAGGTCATCAAATGAGAAGAAAACTTAAAAGAGTTCCCAAACGGGAAATGAGAGAAATCCAAGCACTACCCAATAGATATTGGATACTAATTAAGGCAGATAATTACCTGCTGATCCCATTGTTGCAGCTCTTCAGTGTCATCCTCAAAATGAATGACAGCTTCCACCACTACAGCTCCATGTTCTCCATCGGCACCATAGCCAGCCCCACCTCTTTCACCACCCCCACTTCCATATCCTCTAACACCACCAGCACCACCAACACCCTGCCCACCAGCACCAACATAGGCAGCACCGCCGCCTTCTCTACAACCACTTCCACGTCTTTAGCCGGTAGTGCGCACCATGTTCTCCTACAGCTCCACCGCCACCACCACTGCCTGCACCTCCTCCATTGCCATAACCTGCACCAGCACTACCTCCGTACCCTGATCCACCCCCAACCACCAATGCCATGACCTACATCATAGCTAGTAGTAGGATTACTGTCATGTAAAATTTTTAATATGTAATTTAGGAGGATCTAGATATCGACCTAATTATCTTAATATTGTTGGGGTTTTAATTTGATTTATCATCCTTTAATTTTTATTTTTTTTATTACTGTAAACTATACAGGAAAATTCTTCTATTGGTACTACACCATTAGAAAAAAAAAAAAAAAAAAAAAAAAAAAAAAAANNNNAAAAAAAAAAAAAAAAAAAAAAAAAAAAAAAAAAAAAAGCAATAAAGATTTAAGCAATGCTTTCCTGGTTGCGCTCGAAACTAAGATCCATTGACATATATGCATCGAAAATTTGTAGTAGGAATAGGGGTGGGCGCGGTGCGGTTTGGTGCGCGTTGTATGCAAAATCATGCACCGCGCTTTAAATATATAAATGGTGTGATTCAGTGCATTGTATAGTAAGAATTAGAGGAAAACCAAACCAAACTAAACCTTATACAGTTATGATTTAGTTCGGTATTACGAGTGAACAATTAGGCTATACATAATTCAATATATTTTTAAGCATTTTTTTAGCCCAAATATATATTTGAGTATTTTTTTAACCGAAATTAAAAAAAATAACAACTAACAAAGTAACAAGTATAAGTAATACACTAATACAAAGTCCAAATTTTAATTATGTTTAATAATGTTTGATAATTGATAGTTTACACTTTTCAAATTCCAATTCAACTAAAAGTCCTAAACAAATTAAACAATAAACCATAAATATAAATCATAAATAATGTTTTTGGTCACTTTTTAATTTAAAATCATATAACCATAAATATATTTTTAAAATTATAATTATATATATATTTACGGTGTAGTTTGGTTCGACTTGGTTTTATTAAATGTAAAACCAGTACCTACACCTATTAGAGGCTGTTTGGTTCGGTTCTTGTAATAATGTTTGACGAAAAAAGTTAACACATTTTTTTTAACCTTTTTTTATGGGCTGTTTCACGGTAAAAATGTGCACCCCTAAGTAGGAAGGCGCCGAGTAAAGTTTAGATGGAAGAGCTAGTCTTGCTCATTTTGCTTTGCATATATATATATAGTTTGTTAGATGAAGGTTTTGAACTTTTGAGTTTTATTTAATTTTATCAAACGGTTCTGAATTTTTGAGTGGCTTATGCGTTGTACTATTAAGCAATAAGCATGATATTTTTTGTGTTTTGTTTTAGTTACATATATTTTACATATTTCTTCTCTTCACATAACAGTCCAAGTTCTCGATTAGAAAAATGAGTATTTGTTCTTGAGAATGTGATTAAAATGGAATTTTAACCACAATATAGCTAGTTAAATTTTATTTTTTTCTTTTTTTCCCAAGCAAGTTAAAATAACTTTAGAAAATCATTATTTCATGTTAATTATCAATTGATTAATCCAACCATGCAAGTTCAACTATTTCAATTGATACAACATCGGATAGCATGCTTTTGGCATATTTTACTTACATTCGTTGTAATTTATAATAATTAATTAACCATCTTCTTACCATAGTAAATTTTATATGCATGTCATATTATTTTTTTATGAGTAAAATGAGGTGTTCTTCCATAGAGTGAGACGGTATTGAGGAAGGTATTCTATGCGAATAGAAAGCATGATGTCCATGATCACCACCTGCACCAGCATAATCACTTACATCGTCTTCAGCTTCACCACCATACCCACTTCCAGAGCCACCTACAGCACCACCACCCTGCCCACTTCCAGAGCTACCTTCTTCATCACCACCATGCTCCTTTGAAAGCCCTACAGCACCTCTGCTGCCGCTACCACCTCCTCCTCCTCGCTCTCCATGGTCACCACTTGCTTCTCCTCCAGCTCCACCACCATTCCCACTTTTAGAGCCACCTTCTTCACCACCACCATGCTCCCATGCATGCCCGGCACCACCTCCGCCGCCGCTACCACCACCTCCTCCTCCCTCTCCATGGTCACCACTTGCTACTCCTCCAACTCCACCACTAGACCCACTTTCGGAGCTTCCTCCTTCACCACCGCCATGCTCCCATGCTTGCCCGGTACCACCTCCGACGCCGCTACCACCACCATCACCGCTTGCACCACCTTCTCCCTCTTCATGGTCACCACCTGCTACTCTTCCAGCTCCACCACTATACCCACTTCTGGAGCCACCTCTTTCACCACCACCATACTTACTTGCATGCATGGCACCACCTTCGCCGCCACTCCCACCACCTCCCCCCTCTCTATAGTTACCACCTGCTAATTCTCTAGCTCCACCACCAGACCCACTTCCGGAGCCACCTCCTTCACCACCACCATACTCCCCTACATGCCCAGCACCAACTCTGCCGCCAGTACTACCACCACCACCACTTCCACCACCTCCTCCATCTCCATGGTCACCATCTGCTACTCCTCCAACTCCACCATCAGACCCACTGCTGGAGCTGCCTTTTTCACCACCACCATTCTCCCCTACATTCCCGGCACCACTACCCGCACCTCTGTTGCAACCAAGTCCTCCACAAGCAGCAGCATCATATCCTTCTCTTTTTTCAATAGTGAAGAGGGCTCTAGTCGCAGAACAAATGCCTAAACATAACATCACAAGGAAAACAATGCTAGCAATCTTTTGAGCCGCCATGGGATTAAAGTTCATGTTCGAAAATCCCATAAGTTTGGGTTTAGAATGCAAGAGATCCAATGGGTATTTATGGGAATGGCATGGCTTGATATGGTTTCCAAAACCACATCCATTGAAAAGGGAGAGTGGACGAAAGCAGATGCAATTTTTCCAATTTTTAAGAAGATTATTGGATGTGGGTGTCCCCATTCTTCACATGCACCTGCACTCACTCTAGTAATCTCACTCTCGCTCTCTAAATATACCTACTTAGCTAGATAGTGTGTTCATGATGTCCTCCACATCTCTAAAAGCTATTGCCTACTGCTAATCTCTTTCATATTAGACGTCCTTAGATAATGAACAAATCGTCTTAATTTATGAAGAATGTCAGTATATAATATTGTTAATTGTATCGTGTACTGCAGCTATTGCTTAATAGCCTTAATGTTTTTAGTATAATATATATTTTATGATACATAATCTGCTATATTATAATTCATTATTATATATATCTATATATGCCTTTAATGTCATCATATCTTCTTCAAGTGCTAGTTTGGCAACATCCACGTTCTTTAAGTGCTAGTTTGGTAACATCCACGTTATAATAAATTAACTAAACACATGTGCACATATTCAGTATTGCTATTATTAGTTTGGTTCAATCCATAAAAACGGGCGTGATTGCAGACTGCCAACAAACCTTTGTTTGTGTCGAAGTATTGCCCCACTATGTACACTCTTGTTATTGCAAAAAATATGATATAAGTACCTTTGCAGGACCATTTAATGTATGTCAGCATTCAGTGCAGTGTATTAGTATATAGAAGTGTAGAGTGAGTCTGATTGTAGACAATCATGTATAGCTGCCATGTGTCCACATTGATTAATTAGTTAGAGGAAGAGAGATTCTGTTAGTGTGTGTTATAACTGTAATCAGCAGCATATATTAATTAGGGACATTAGTACTGTGTGCTTGTAATTAAGTCATTCTAATCAATAGAACTTTCTTTATTTCTCCCTTAATTTCTCTGTTTCCACTTTGCTGTTAATTAGTACAGTGGTGGGGCACTTATTTGTCTAGTTATTTGTTTTATTTACTGCTATCTCATTTTGAGAACCGGAAAAGAGGCATACTACAGGGCCAGAAATTGTTAGGACGCTATATATACAAGCACATTAATTGACTATATATATATATATATATGAATGCTGCTATCATATTATTTCTGATAACTAAGATAAAAAGCAGCTCGTTAAACGTACACATGCTTAAATAAGCAGAAAATTTTTAAAAGCTATCATATCACCCATTGCTAGATCTTCTAAACCCGGGAAGCCGGACAATACAGATTTGATGAGAGAGAGAGAGAGAGAGAAGAAAGGGGCAAAAATTCTGACTGCTTTTGAACTTAAACAACCCTTGCCAAGCCCGACTTTGCCATACTATTCAAAAGAACATTGAGCTCTTGCCAAAGGTCATGAATCCGCAAAAACGGTGATCAAATGAGAAGAAAACGTAAAAGAGTTCCCAAACGGGAAATGAGAGAAATCCAAGCACTACCCAATAGATATTGGATACTAATTAAAGCAGATAATTACCTGCTGATCCCATTGCTGCAGCTTTTCAGTCTCATCCTCAAAATGAATGATAGCTTCCACCTATCATAAAACTTCTCAGATAATTGCAAAAAGTCACAAGTTTGGAATGGAAAAGAACAAATTTCCCCTGGATCTTCTAGTTTATCATAGTGAAAGCAAAACAATTTCTGCAGCTTTCATGAATACAAAATGAAACACTGGCCACAGAGCAGATTAAACAACAGTGTTAACTTCCTTTTGATAGTATGAAAACTGGAAGTGGTTCCTGCAACTAAGTAGGCCCAATTTTATATCATAAGCATTGATAACTTTGAGCCATTTATGATTGACATAAGCAACATATAATTCATACCTGATCAATAGATCCCCTGATTCTGTCCTCATGTATCATTCTTGATGCAATCTTCTCAGCCATGGTTTAATAAATATAGAGATTTCAATGGAGATTTTTTTTTTTTTTTTTNNNTTTTTTTTTTTTTTTTTTTGGAGTCGAGTCATAATTATCTTTTGATTTGATCCTTGGGAATCAAGGTACATAACTAGCTATGTCAAAGTTTTGGTTCAATTACAAGCTATATATGCCCAGGTCAAGAATTAATCTATTTATAAGCTGATCGAGAATTCGCCTCAATCCCAACACATGTATTCAGTTAATGTCTAGCTCTTAGTTAGACTCAAGCTCTATTAAGATCTAGTTTCTTAATACTGATTTTAGTTCATGCATCCATATTTAATTAATCAAACTTAACAAATCGATTTATCATGTTATTCTGTTGAGAAAAATTTAAACCTTGTTTTAACCAAAATCCAAAACAATAGTTTATATATGAAAAGTATATTGAAATAAAGTCATAATTCGAGTCCAAAATAATTAAGTTTTTTTTTTTTTAAATGGGAGATGGATGTTCTGTACAAAAAAAGAAATAAAAAATTAGAGAAACAAAAAAAGAGATGCATCAGCCATGAAGTGATGCAATCCTTGTGCGGCAAGTAACAGAGGGGTGCAACCCTAAGCCCAAGGGTTTTTCTACTATATATAAAAGGGTGAGGCTCTACATATCAATATCGATGTGTAGCAGAGAGTAGCTGATAAATCTCGTACAAAATCAATCAATGGCGTCTCTCATAGCCATTGCAACCGCATCAACCCAAACGATTTTGCCTTCCTTGTTCAAGGTACGGCCTCTGCTCTCTTCTCGATTCACCTCTCTGCCCGCTTCTCAATTAACCTCCCTTCACAACAACATCAAATCCCCATCCTTCATCACAAAAGCTCTAAGCACCTCCGCGCTCCCATATGAGTTCCTCTGCACTGATCAACTGGAAACAAAAAAAGCCATCAGCAACCAAACCGACTTCGGTTTGAGACTCTCGAAGCCCTTACTTCTGACCCAAGGCAAGAATAAGAACATGGTGTACTCGCCGCTGTCCATCCACACGGTGCTGAGCATCATCGCGGCTGGGTCAAAGGGTTCCACCTTGGACCAGTTGCTATCTTTCCTCAAGTCTAATTCCACCGACCAACTCAACTCTTTGGCCTCTGATCTCATTCCCTTTGTCTTCGCCGACGGATCCAGTAGCGGCGGGCCCTGCTTGTCTTTTGCCAATGGTCTTTGGGTCGAGAAGTCTACCCCTCTCAAGCCTCCTTTTAAACATGTAGTGAACACTGCCTACAAGGTAGCTCTGAACCAAGTCGATTTCAAGACCAAGTTTGAACAAGTGAGACTTGATGTGAATTCATGGACCGAAAAGGAGACTAAGGGCCTTATCAAAGAGGCTCTTCCGAAGGGTTCAGTTGATGAGCTAACCAGGGTCATCTTTGCAAATGCATTGTACTTCAAAGGAGCTTGGGTTGACAAGTTACTACATTAAGAGAAAAGTTCGACTTCCACCTTCCCCATAGGAGATCCATAAAGGAAGTACCCTTCATGCGCAGATGTGGAAGAGAGTTTGCAAGTTCTTTTGACGGTTTCAAAGTTTTAGAGATCCCTTACAAACAAGGCAAAGACGAGCAGCGTCGTTTCTCCATGTGCTTGTTTCTTCCAGATGCAAAAGATGGACTGCCAGATTTGGAAGAGAAACTTTGTTCCGAGTCCGGGTTCATAGATCGCCACCTTCCTTGCAAAAAAGTTAGAATGGGTGACTTTAGAATCCCAAAGTTTAAGATTTCTGCTGGGTTTGAAGCTTTGGAAGTTCTCAATGGTTTAGGTCTGGAGTTGCCAGAATTGACAGAGATGGTGGAGTATGCTGTGGGTGAAGAACCTTATGTTTCCAGCATATTCCATCAATCCGTCATTGAAGTTAATGAACAAGGCACAGAAGCTGCAGCTTTTACTGGTTATAGGATGAGAAGTTCTAGCCCTTCTATGCTTATTCATGAAGAGATCGACTTTGTGGCTGATCATCCATTCTTGTTCCTCATCAGAGAACAAATGACTGGAGCTGTGCTCTTCATTGGGCATGTTCTCAATCCCCTTCAAGGCTGATTGTTGTACCTTTTATATGGTATATGGGGGGATTCACTGGGAAAATAAATCAAACAATTGAAAGGTAAACCATTCAAGGCATTGGTTTGATATTTCTATTTGATTTAATTTTAATTTTGGTTTTTCTTTTCTGGTTTTATATTCATAATAGGTACTGTTTTTGAGTACGATATATATATGTATATCATATATATAAGTTTCTTTGAATCCGATTGCTACATCTCCGGTACATCGATCGGCATTTGAATATGGAGATTTTAAAAACTCAATAAATTAGGAAAATCTAGATAATTATCACAATATATGCTGGGTAACAAGTAATATATGCCATAGGAAGATTTAAAACATCCTAGTTGTATGCCATATGTATCTTGCACTGCAAGCATCCTTATTGTATCTCGCTAGGGCTTTGATTTACTCTATATGTATATCTAGCGAAATCCAATTGTGAAGGTTAATTATAAGAGCAAGCCCGGCCAATGCAGAGGCTCAATTGCAAGTTTGGTAACTTTTGGAGAAATAAAAAATTTCTAATGGGAAGTTGAAATAAGGGTTGCATCTCAAAGTTTATAGCTTGTTGAACTTTGAATTAAACTAAACCATACCCAATATAGGATACAATTTTTGATCGAGTTCAACTCAAAAGTAGCATTTGAATTGCATGTTATGGTATTTTACTATTAAACTTAAAATTGAACTGCAACCCACATTGGCCATGTCGACTTCATCTGATTCCTTTTATCTCCCTAGCCCAAATGTCGCCACCTTCCTCAAACTCACTTATTCCAAATTTCTTCTATGGTGTGCTCAAACTCACTCATTAAAATTGTATTGGAATATATTTAAAAATAATCTGATAAAAAAGTCTTTGAAAGACACCCGATGTCTTTTAAATCTTTGAAGTGAGGCCTTTCTAAGCAGAAGAAAGAAATGTAGCAACTAATACATACAAATAGACTTGCTTTGGCCCTTTTGCCGTTAGACCATAATTATGCATCAACTAATATATCTCTCATTGTTTCTTACCTTTGTTTTCTTATACCTTTGTGTGAGAACTCTTATAAAGCCCACTCCATATAATATTTTAACTATCCAAACTATCTATTTGTTAGGTCCTTATTTAAATATCATCTTTACAAAATATTAGCTGAATCGGAATTCATTTGCTTATCTAACTTTGATCAAACAAATTAACGAATCAAATATTTTTCATAAAATTGTTTATTGTTTTATCAAAGTTATAAACAAATGATTTTTCGATTTAACTAATTTTTACAAACATAATCTATATCTAGAGGCTTAAAAAATAGACTGTTCGGATATTATTTTTCATAATTTTTATAATTAGTTCAGATTAATTATCTTAATTTTAAAAGATAATGTGAGTCAAAATTTAAAAAATTAAGTCTATTTTTTAGACCTTATCCTAAAAAATTGGATTTAGATATGAGTTAATTATAAATGAATCAATAAAATTTTTCACAATTACATTTTAATTAATGTATTTTTTTATAATTTTATTTCAATCAACATCAACTAAAAATAGATTGGATTTAATAACTAAAATAAGATATAATTTCAAAATTTATTGATTTTTATAAATAAATAAAAATTTACATTCACCATTATATAATATTAAAATATTTTATTAACTTAAATGTAATTTTCTAATTTATTATGTATCAATCTGAATTTTTATATGATTTTAGTTATAACTTTTCCCTAAAATTGAACCTATTTCTAATTATATGTAATAAGGCATAATCTTATCTTTTTGCCTATTTTTCTATCTGTCGTTGTTAATTATCGAACCGGAAAATTTAAGATTCAGTATTTACTATTTACAATTAGTATTACTATTACCTAACCAAATAACAAAAAAAAGTGAATTTAGCTAAAAATAAAAAATAAAAAAAAGCAGGCACGGCAGTTTGCAGGACATGGACATTATAGGATAATTCATAACTTTCTTTAGAAAAATAGTGGTAAAATTGTATTTTCCTCATTTAGAAAAAAGAAATATAAACCAAATAAATTCGCGGAGGCAGAGATCTGGAGAGAGAGATAAAGATAAGACAGACGCACTGCACCCACAGGTATGATTCCAATTATTTTATTGTTTTTTTAATTATTATTTTTTTCATTTTGCTTTATTTGATTCATCGTCATAGACCGTAGCTCTGTTTGGTTCCCGAGAAACCTCAAGGGAATGAAAATTTATCGTTCCCATCCATGTTCGAGCAACCTGAATTTCTCAAAGATGTATTTTGGATGGTTTCTGTAGATTTCTGGGTTTGGAATTAAAATTTGAAATATCGGAGGAGATAAAGATTGCTTCATTTGGGGGTGGGTGGAAAGCAAATTGAGGTTCAGATCTGATTATAATTCGTGGAAATTTCTAGACTAAATGTCATCCATCTCTTAGAAACCTTGATATTAATTAATTATTTTTATTAGAACTTGAGTCGTAGAGAAATGTTCTGTTGGATGAAATATCTAGACTAAATTAGTTATTAATTTTTATTTTTTTTGGGTAATGTTTATATGTTATGTTAAGTTATTAGACGAAGATGGCCAAAAAAAAGTTGTTAGACGAAGGATTTAGGCATGATTTGACTTCTTCTGTACTAATGTTTTTTTTGCCAAAACTTAATTTTTAGATTTCAGATCACGTAGAAAAGTTGTGTACTTTTCTAAAATCATTTTTTGACCTGAAATTAAATTATTAAAAGTCTCTCTCTCTCTCTCTCAACACACTATTTCAGCTGAAAACCAATTTGATTTTCTACTGCTATTTATACCATCTCAAGTCTAAATAACAAGTTTGTTGTTCTTCACATCTCTGATGACTTATTCTTACTCTTTTTACTTACAAAATTTTGGCCTGTGAAAGTCAAAAATCTTGTTTTAAACTAAAATCTTGTGGAAGTAATACTGAACAAACCAATGGTAGTGTTAGAAATGTTCTCCTAGGTTTTATTTCTTCGTAACTCAGTCTTAGTATTGTCATTTGTCTTCTCGGTTTTGGCCACAATGGGACTGCTAAAAGGTCCAATTTCATACTAATTGGAACAATTGTTTCTTCTCATCTCTAATTGGGGTTTAGCATTTAACTAGTAGCCGGAGGGCCAAGTTGTAACATCACAAGTTGAGCATTTAAGTAGTATATTACATGTCAATGCACCCGGAACTTGGTTTATGCTTAATACATCATCTGGATAACATTTGAATTCGTTTGTGGTGTTAAATTATTTGAGGCTAGACAGAAAAGACTTGGCTCACAAGTTGGTAAAATTTAGAATAAATATTGGGTTTGAAATGCAGGAAGAGCTAGCATTTTATGGATAACGGAGCACCATTGAAGGAGGTTTCTGAGGAGCTGGCCAGGGAGTTGCTTATTGCAATCTCTTACCCTGTTCCAGATCAGGTTCTTGATTTGAGTTTTCTGCCCGTGGACAGGGTTCTGCTGTCAAATGGGGATGGAATTGGTACTGAGAAGTATCGGTCTGAACTGATTTCGATTTCTAACGTGCAATCCCCTGATGTTAAAAGCTGAGCTTTTGCAATATGAAACCCGTAAGGATCAGCAATAATACTATATCTGCCAAGGAAAAATCCTTTTTAAGGGATTGTAAGTATTTGTTGTGTTTTTGAACTAGTACTATATGAATAACTACTCTGCATTGTATGTGTTGAATTAGTTTATCTCTGTCTGTCTTGATGTCAATGTAACAGACACCTGGTATTATTAGTGTAATGAACCTCTATGAGGATGATGAATGGTAATGGACCTAATGGGTTTCATGTAGTGATTATTAATAAAAAAAATTCTTGGCATATTCCCCAATGTGTGGATCTGGGGCTAGCATATAATCATGCTCTTGGGGTAGCAATGGTTAAGCTTTTCCAATAAGTGCGTTTGATTTTGTAATGCATTTTTCTTGCTCACATTTCAGATAGCAGTCTGTAGTAGTTGTATAGGAATAGAAAATAAAATGGGGTAAAATGGTCTTGAAAAAGTATCGTTTCCCATTGGAAGGGAAAACCAAACCCAAAAAGATTCATTTTCTACTTTTTGGGGGATCAGATTGTCATGAGCCAAAAAATGATTTCTCATATTTGTACTTACCAAACATGAAAATGAAATTATTTTTTCATTTCCAACCTTCAAAAACCTACACCAACGGGCCCTAAAGGAGAGGCTTCTTTTATGTAGATAATAAGGAAAATGGGTGTGGACGTGGACGTGGTTGCAAGCTCAACTCATGGACCATACATATTGGATGGTTTTATACAATAAACACACCCCCTCACATGTGGGTGTACTTTTGAAAAGGTTTGTAAAGTGAGTATTCTCTGCGCCAAAGAGGCCCAAGAAACCAAACACCACCCATCATGCTCTCACCACTCTGTCACCATGCTCCATGTGAACAATGTTGGCTGTATGATTGTATCCCACAACTTTCAAAGAGACTTTTTTTTAGGTAAATGATCAATAAAATGGGTCAAGAGCCCAAATCATGGACAACTTATATAGGGTGATTTCATTTATTCTTCACATATGGCGAAACTTTCAAAACAATTGTATGAACTATTCCTCCTACCAAAAAAAAAAAAAACAAATATACAATCCCTTGCTCGTGCCAAAAAAGACCAAACGCCATGTATGTTTCAGTGAGCAATGTTGGTTATATTCTATGCTATCAGTAAAATGGGTTTGTGCATGACTGTAAGAGCCAAAATCTTAGACAACTTATAATCTAGGTTGATTTTATACAATAAACGCACCCGTCACATGTGGCAGTACTTTCGAAACCATTGCAGAGTGTATGTGTGTATTTCTCACGCCAAGAAACAAAATGTTCCAAGTGAAAATTGTCAGTTCTAATCTATAGAGGATACCAATTCTTTTATTTAGATGATCATTAAAACGGGTATGTGCATGGTTGCAACTTGCAAGAACCAAAAAGGTGGAAACTAATATAGGATGATTTGATACCATCAACAAGAAGCGTTGCATTGCTTCACTGCTATTTAGAGGGATTAGCTAATTCTATGAATTCTGTAAAATTTTAAGCGTGATTTTAGGGTATAATATAAACGTATTTGACTACCTAATAAAGAGGCATGCCATATTCCATAAATATCAACAAATACATCCTCAAACTATTATATGACATAAAAAATAAAAATAAAAACCCTAAAAACTTTAGACTACATAACGAGCCTTTTCTAAAATGGGTATTTGGGGGGGCTCCGAGAATATGATGTATGTAGACTATGTAGCTCATTTACCTTCCAATATTTAATAAAAAAATAAGGAAAGATTCTGGTCAAGAGATGCTTGGCATCTTAGAAAACATAAGGGCAAATACCACCGAAGCAAAACTCAAACATGAGTCCAAAACTTGTCCTTAAAAAGAGGGTTTGTGTTAGCTCGATCAGTCACTTGTCTAAAACAGTAAATCCAAGAGGGTTTGGAAAGCAAAAAAACCATGGAGTTGGGTTTCTGGTGTTTGATTTTCACGGCTTCAATTGGTGGGTTTGGTGTCATACTGCTGATCCTGAAGAGAGCAAATGAGTGGCACTTTGTGAGCAGATTGGGTGAAAGGCAGTACAGTCTGCCTCCAGGTGATATGGGCTGGCCTTTTATTGGCAATACCTTGTCTTTCCTCAGGGGTTTAAAATATGGTGATCCTGATTCATTCATCTCCAACTATGTCAAAAGGTCTCTCTCTCTCTCTCTCTCTCTCTAAGTTTCGCACTTAACTGTTCGATGTAAATACATTCTAACTTTTTCTACTGCTGCACCAGATATGGTAGCACAGGAATATACAAGGCCTATTTGTTTGGGAAGCCAACCATCATTGTCACAGCCCCTGAAACATGTAGAAGGGTCATGATGGATGATGTGCAATTCAAGCAAGGCTGGCCAAAAGCGACTTCTGAATTAATGGGAAGGAAGTCATTTCTAGGAATGTCCGAAGAGGATCACAAGCGCCTTCGCAGGCTGACAGCAGCTCCAATCAGTGGTCACAAGGCACTGTCTGTGTACAATGAGTATATCAAGGATGTCATAGTAACTTCATTGGATGAATGGGCTAAAGAAGAGAAGCCAATTGAGTTCTTGACTGAGATTAGGAAGATAACTTTTAAGATAATCATGCACATTTTCTTGAGCTGTGAGGTTGGTCCAATGATGGAGACCTTGGAAAAAGAATATGTTATTCTTAATCATGGTCTAAGAGCCATGGCCATTGACCTTCCTGGCTTCGCTTATCATAAAGCACTCAAGGTGAGATTATACTGGAAAAATTTCTGTATTTCAGTTCATCTTTTTCTGTCAATGCTATTGAGGTTCCTCTATCTATTTCGACACCAAAAGACTGCATTATATTGGGGAAGAATCAAAACATGACTAGTTTACTATGATCTTATTAAGAGAAGTGCAATGATCACCTTCTTATATCTAATTATAGATTATATATATCAAGTAAACTGAACTTGATAATGATATTCTTGCATGCATCAGGCTCGAAAAAAGATGGTTAAGATTCTTCAAGCTGTTGTGGATAGAAGGAGGGCAGGGAAGGAGGCTAAACTGTCAAGGGAAAGAACTGATTTGATGGATATGTTACTGGAAGCTGAAGATGAGAATGGTAGAAAATTAGATGATGAGGAGATAATAGACATAATTCTCATGTACTTAAATGCTGGTCATGAATCTTCAGCCCATGCCACCTTGTGGGCTACTCTCTTCTTACATGAACATCCAGAATACTACCAAAAAGCCAAGGTGGGTGCATAATACTGGTTAGATGAATTTCAACATGCCTACTAGCCTTCACTTTGAAGTAGTCCAATTATAAAGCATACATACATACACGAGAACCTTGCAGACTAATCCCTTCATTTCCATTAGATATTTTGGTGCACTCTATCAAATTACCTTCTTTCCCCCTTTATTTTTCAACTCTGCTAACCAATTTTTCAGTCTCTGTGTGTGTGTTATGCTTTGTATTTGTAAAGAAATTGTTTGTGAAGAATTCAATGGCTAGGAAATTTGTTCCTGAAGTAAAATTTATGTCTGTCTGCAGTTGGTATTGGTAGCCATTATTCCTACCAATTACACTCCCTTGCAACAGTAGCTTGATTTTTTTCAAATTGTCCAAGCCAATTTATAGATGTTAAACATTCTTGTAATGTATATACTAATGTTTCAGGCAGAGCAAGAGGAGATTCTTAAAAGGGCATCACCAGAAAAGGGATTGAGCTATAAAGAAACTAAACAGATGGAATATCTTTCCAAGGTATGTTTTCTGTAGCAGCAAATTAACATCCTGAGGATATTTATGTCTTACATGTCTACTCCATAAAGTGACAATTCTAGGTATTATGCATGTGACACATAAAGTGAAACCACGAACTCATTTGAAATGCTGCACAAAAGGGGAGGTTGTAATTTCTTTTTCATTTGATACCCAAACATGCCCTCATATTACAACTTCAACTATCTCACCTGATGATATAAATGTAAGTAACAAGTGACAATACTTGGATTAAAAGGTGATTGATGAAACACTGCGCGTGGTTAACGTCTCATTGTATGGTTACCGAGAGGCTGCAACCGATGCCAGCATCTCTGGTAAGTCGTTAATCTATCTACTTTCTCCATTGCTTGTTTCAACTGTTTCTAGCTTGTAAGGAAAGTAATTACTATAGGATGTTGTATCTTCAAGGTTACACAATACCAAGGGGCTGGAAAGTAATGATGTGGTTTAGAGGCATTCATTTGAACCCAGAATACTATCCGGATCCAAAGGAGTTTAATCCCTCAAGATGGACTGTAAGAAATATAATTCACATAATTAAATGTGATTTTTTATAGCATTTGTAAGTATTAAATGGCATACCTTAGCAAAGATAAGTGATCTGACAAATTCAAGACGTGGATTTGTTTTTGTTTTTGTAGGAAAGTAAAGCCAAGGCAGGAACTTACATTCCCTTTGGAATAGGAAGTAGGCTATGCCCTGGAAGTGATTTGACCAAGCTTGAAATTTCCATATTTCTTCACTATTTTCTCCTTAATTATGAGTGAGTTCCCTTGCTTTTTTTGCTTCTCTTTGTGGTTGTGGGTGGGTTAATGTTACTTGTAAATTAAATTTGTGAGCTTGGTTGCTTTTGGTTAACTTTTTGGACTATAACTACCTTAAAGTTAATAGACCCATATATTTAAGATAAGATTTTAAATGTAACGATTCTAGTTGACGCGATTCTAGTTGACGATTAATTTATAGCTAAACTATTAGAATAATACATAACATTTGCATTTATATTGAAAGAATATGAATGTCAATGATCATAGTACCTAATCATTTCAAATCCATTGTATCTAGTATTTTTCAGTCTTCCTACAAACTAAAATAATTTTTCTGTCAAAATCATAATCGTACATTTAAATCCTTAGCTTCCATCAAAATGTATTTGCCATTCTCTTAAATTCTATTATTTAACTATGTATTGCACTGAAAATTCTATATATAAAATGCTTCATTACATGGCAACAAAACAAAAATAATTGTTATTTAGTAAATAATATCTAAATGGTGTTTGACCTTGAACTTGTTGAGTGCAGGCTTGAACGACTCAATCCAGGAAGTGCAGTGAGGTACTTACCTCATACAAGACCCAAAGACAATTGCCTTGCAAAAGTTAAGAAGCTTCCATCATCAACTATATAATTAAACAAGAAAAGCTTCATGTCAAACTTGCTTCCTTAATTTGTATAAATAAATAAATTTATTTATCATGTCACATCTTGCTCAGTCTTGCATGTATCATTAAAAGTTTATGTAAAAAAAAAAAAAAAAAAAGAGAGAGAAAAGAAATAAAGTTTTTTTTGTTTGCATCAACTTGATTTTGTTGCAAAAGCTTTAGTTTTGTAGATCAAAATCTTGAAGGAATGATTGAACCTTTTGATCAAAAGCTTGGAGGAATGATCAAAAGCTTAGGGTGATTGTAATCTGAAAAAGGGAATAAAAATTATGGGTAAGGATCCATGCGAAATTATCCAAATGTTCTTAGCTTTGTGATGCTCTAGATGGAAATTGCTTAAATAGATTGTGAAATTCTATAACGACTCCCATTTTTACTTTCCAAACCCCACATGTTCACCACACTCACTACACTTCATTCATTGAAGTAAAACATAAATACAATAGAAAGGGAAATAAATAAACAGATTTAACTTAGAGGCTGCAGTAGTAGTTTCGTAATATTTGACAAGAACTCATCAAACATGAAACCTTAAAGAGCTGAATATGAGTTAGTTCAAGATAATTACTACTGGGCCTGCTTAATGGGCTGCATCTTCTTCCTCGCAAAATTTCGTGTATTCCTTAGGGCCCAACAAGGTTTCTAATTCTGATGGACTTTTGGGCTTCACCTTGATCATCCATCCGTCTTCATATGGGCTTGAATTGATCTTCATTATAAAATACACCCAAAACAAGTATAAATAAAGTTTATAACTTTATATATGAAGTGACTGTGAGTATAAATAATGAAAAATATTGCCCTACTAGGCAATATGGTGTATTATTTTGTAAAATTGTTAATTTAAATCATCTCAATTCTTTAAATATTTAGTTGAAACTGAAAGTATAATATAACATGTTAAATTTTTTATTAAAAGAAGATAACTTTGTAAATAATATGCATATGTGAAGTAAGACAATTATTTGAACATTCAAACAAATAATTTTGAGAATCAGGTGATGAAATGAGTCGGGATTAGTATAGGTGAAGAGTTCGATTCCCTCTATTATATGTAACCAAAAAGAAAGTAAAGCATCGTGCCCTCACACTCTTTCTTCTAAAGAGTCCAAATTGCAAGTCTTTGGAGTAGATCCAAATGATTAGAAAGGACTCAATTCCTCCTCTAATGTAATCAAAAAAAGATAAGGAGATTACCAAACCAGGGGTTTCAGTGAGCTTTGAGTTAATCTCAACAACATCACCAGAGATTGGAGAATTTATATCACTTGTTGCTTTCACACTTTCCACAGCTCCAAAGCTGCCTCCTTGGGACACTGAGGCACCAGGTTCTGGCAGCTCCACAAACACCACTTCTCCAAGATGGTCCTGTCAACACATCATACATGCATTTTTCTTTACCAACAAATTTTATTTTTTTTTGTTTGTTTTTATTCTGTTTTTTCAGATGACCCAATTAAAGAAAGTGGAAAATTAATTGAAACCAAATGTCAAAAGGGAAAGGAGAGAAGGGTGTAAAAAGTTGTGGAGAAAGGACACACAACTAATCAGTGTGTGCTTTAGTGATATTAACCTGAGCATGATCAGTGATACCAATTGTAGCCACAGAGCCTTCATGCTTCACCCACTCATGCGAAGATGCATACTTCAACCCTTCCAAAACTGCAAAATCGAACACAATTAACTCAAAACACTAAAATCGTTAAGTACATAGCATTATAAGAGATCAAACTATTAATTTTTCCAAATTTCAACCCCTTACTCCACTCTTTCTCTCTATTTGGACTTATCCCAAGGACTCAAGTTTTTGGAATAAGCCCAAATGGTGAGGAAGGATGGAGAAAAACCATCTAATGTGAAGATGCTATATTGGTATCTAATCATGCATGCATTGCCAGGTTTGTTTGATTATAGTGAAAAGGTAGCCATTCTACAATATATATACCACAAAATTTGCTGACTTTGTACCACAAATTTCATCAAAATGTAAAGAGAAACAAAGAACCCATTAAAATACATTAAGGTTTGAAGATATTAAGGAGTACACGTACCAGAGGAAAAGCTCCTGGATAGAGAAAATGCAGGAGAGAGGTGGGTTTTGGAGGCACTAGAGATTCTGAGTGCATTGGCTGTAGAAGAAGCCCACATTCTTAGTGCCATATTTTTATTTCTCTGCAGCCTGCGTTCGTTATCTCTCTCTGTCTGCAGGTTATCTCAAACGGACTCCAGAGGCTAATATCTATGAAGGAAGGACACAGTTCGGATATGTCGTTTTATCTTTGGATGAATGGTTGGCAACAAAAGCCTCATCCTCACTCTGAATACAAAGGCCCAGTTTATTTATCCTTTATATGTTATTTTTATGATTTCGACCTGTTTTAATTGAGAGTTAAAAATGGGAAAAATAAAAGGAGTATAAATTAAAAAGAAATCAAACATAACAATATTAAATTATTTTAATTTGTAGGGATGGCAACCGAGTGGGACGGAGCCAGGTTTGCCCTCCCATCCCTCAAAAAATCTCCATCATCTCACATGACAATTGATCCTCTGTGGTTGAAAAGACAGAAATATCTCGTCACATACACGCCACATCAACAATTTTAATGGTGGTGTAGACCGACTTAATGGAATCAAACAACCCAAGACACATAATACACTTTGAGGGGATTATGTGAGACCAAAAAAAGATGTAAAGAGGAAAAGTGAGAAAAAAAAGTCTTGTAAACAAGGGGTAGTGCGAATAAGCCCAATCGAAATTAGAGAATCTAAGGGTTCTAAAGAATCTTAGAGAAAGAACTTGCAAAGCTTGCAAGAGATGAGTGAATTGAAGAATTTTCTATTGCAAATTGGGTTAAGAGGAAAGAGATTACTTGAATCTTAAGAGTGTGAAAGACGACACTATTGCCATAAATAGTTCTAAGTTCGTGCACTGTTTGGCATGAGCTCTCCGAATATAATGCAAATTTTCAGAAGGGAGTATGCCATGGACCACTGAATGATGCAAGTGGGATGTTGTCGTTGAGATGTTCTGTTCATGGAGGAAGAGAGTGGACTATTTGGGTGGTCTCTTGCTGAATAAGTCATCAATATTCGATTGTCGCTCACTGAATAATGTCATCATGTTTAGTGGCAGACGATCGAACACTGAGAAAATTTAGATTCATTTATGGGGTTTAGAGACACAAAAAAAAAAATGCAACAAATGCGAAAATATTTGCACACAAACTTTATTTGAAGCCTCCAAAAGTACAGTATGATTCTCCATTCATCAAAACAACCTTGATTGGAAGATATGAGGGACAATAATTAGTTTAGAGTTTCTAGTTTAGGTATAAGAGTGAGGTTGAAAGTGAGTTTGGGAGGAAGGGAGGGAGGTTGATAGGGAACACAAGAATGGGTATGCTAGGTTCAATATGGATAGAATTTAAAAGTTATTAACTAGGGTAGCGTGATAATTAAAATCAAGTACAATAATAAAAAATTGAATTTTAAAAAAAAAGTATTGGGTAAATTAAAAGGTTGGATAAGAAAATAAAATTATTGGGTATAAAAATTCCCTAACTCGAATATTGACCACATGATGACACGCCCTTGCAATCAATGCCAAAGAAGAATCACAATTTACTATCGCGTATTAGATTTTCTATCAAGTATTTCTTCATAGAGCACTGAAAAGTACTTATGTAATACAAAAGTACTATAAATGTTATTTTTCTCTTCCAACTATTGTACTTATATCAATTTACTCTACGTCTATACTTCTAAATTTATTTAAAACTTTTTAAAACTTATTTAGGCCTTTCAAAAACATTGCCAAACAAAGAAGTTTCTGACCCAAACACAACTCGTACGCTTTTGTAATCCCAAATTATACGAGCTCAAAAGTGAGATTAAGTTGTCGATTGTGCTGAACCAATCCATGTTCCACCCGCTCGTAATTCTGTAAGCAAAGCTCCCTCCGTTGCAAAGCGATCAAGAGCTTCAAAACAGGCGTGGCGAAATCCAGTTGGGGAGAATCATCGGTTCTGTGACTCTTGAGAGTTTTACAGAAAGCCTGAACTACAAATCAAGGTCCGAAGCCAAAACCCCGAGAACGGACTCTGTCTGTGAATTTGGAGACGGTCGACGAAGACCAAGGAAGAATTCAGGTGGTGAGCTGGTGCTTGATGTGGTATGGATGAGATTGTTGAGGAGGAGGAGTTGATACCCATTATTAACAAAAACAACAGATACAATGGTGAAGAGGAGTCTCAGGACAAGAAGAAGGTGGAGATCGTTGTGAAAACCGTTGGCCCAGCTCGCCCTTCTCGTCTCCAAGTCCTCTCTCCCATCAGAGTACGCATTTCTTTCCCCGTCTCTCTTCTATAGTTGTCTGTGTTTATAAATTGATGCATATGATTAAGACCCAGATTCTCAGATTGCATGTGGGGAATTACTTGGGCTTATTCAAGTTCTGTTTGTTTGTAATGTTTTGTATGCATGATGGATTAAGACTCAGATTAGAAATTCTTGATTATCATGAATGGCAGAATTGGAACAATGTCTAAGTTGAGCAATTTTCACAAATTATCTGGTAATGTTTAATGTTATGTTGCTGCTCTCTTTTTTCGAGCCGTGACCAAAATCGAGGTTTGTATATGGATGCATGATTAAGGCCTAGATACTCATACTGCATTGGGAGAAGTTCTTGGTTTATTTTAAGTTCTGTATGTTGGTGTAATGTTTTGTATGCATAATTGATTAAGACCCAGGTTAGAAATTCTTGATCGTTGAAGTTATTTGTGACTCCATGAATTTAACACCCATTGGTAAGAGAACAGATTAGCTTCTTGCCTTCCATAGGATCTATCATTTTTTACGACAACCCATCCTTTAAGCTTTATATGCTTCTGGTTCAATTAATTAATGCAATCTATCGAAAAATCTTACATTAGTTTTTGCACTTAATGCTTGTCTATTGATGAATGTGCTTTTTTTCCGCATGTATATGGATATACATGATATATATGTCATGTTATTACATTAGAGCTTTAAAGAGATGGATGCCTCTCACTAATTCATTGCTTTACCTTTACCTGATGTCACTTTCAAAACACTATAAGTATATGTAGTCAATCTTGGGTTTCTGACCTAATTAATCTCATGCATCTGAAAGATCTCTAACAGCTCCCAATATTTATCTGATGGTTCCTTTTAGCATGTATTCATGTTTAAAAGCTTTAGTCATCTGATTTCATTGTGTATAGTTATAGGACAAAATTTAAGTTTAGTAACACTTCTATGTGATTTTAAAAAGTGCTGTTACTGCATATTCTTATAAAGTGTTTGCAATTTTTGTCTTAAATAGGTACATGATTTAAGAAAATTGATAAGTCAGAATGATCATTTACCAATTGAGCAGTTGAGGCTTATTTTGCGAGGCAATGTATTGCATGACAGCAAAAGTGGGCACGATTTGTACTTACAACTTAGTGATGGTGGTATCGGTCTTATCTTATTATTACTCACTTGATTTATTACTTTTTATCCTTTATAAATTTTTTCTTTATATTAAATGTAAGCTTTGCTTGATTTCATTGCCTCCATTGCTTGTGAAAGTTTGTTTGGAGTTTCACAGTATTTTGTCCAAGCTTTTATAGTTTTGATTTAGTTGTCAGTGGGGGCTTTGTAGACATAAAATTGGTTATATAACATCCCTGAACACTCTGACTCAATCACGTACCTGAATTATTATGACGCATAGAAGTTAAATAGTTCTTGATTTAATAAGCATTACATCGCTTGAATTTTAATCAGCTACAAGGTCCTGTTCACCCACTACTTCTTTTGTTTTCTTTTGAGCCCGGTTTATTACCTTGCCATGAGTTATAAATAGGTGTCAAATTACATATACCAACAATAGAGAAAAGCAATTTCAAAGTTAAGATTCCTTTTTTTTCAGGGGTGTTCAAGATTCAATACGATCCGCCCTAACTGAACGATCCAATTTGATTGGTTTTGATGATTTTGTCAGTTTGGTAGGGTCTATAAATTAAAAACCAACATGATTGAATTGAATGACGGATTTCCTTGTGAAAATCAAATGAATTCCAATCGAAAGTAGTTTGGTTTTATATTTTTAGGGTCTCATATCATAGGCCTCTAAAACTATAAAAATACTGAGTAATTGTTATCCTTTGATAATATGTGTTTGGTGTATTAAATACCATAACACTTTAGTTTAGCATTCAACCTTTTTCTCCACGTATATTCCTATTAAAATTTGTCGTTATATTTTATTTGATGATAGTTTTCATTTTTCAATATTCTTTTTCTTTATTCAAAAACCGATCATCCAATCCAATGTGTATTGGACCAGATGAGGATTAGCTAAGAATTAACAGTCTTGAACCGATGCATGCCCCTTATTTGTAGTTCATTTGGTGACTAATAATTTATTATCATATTTTTGTTTATTTTCCAGATTCCCTGATTGTTGCTGTCAAACCAAAGCCACCAGCTAAACATCTTCGGGATGGACTTGATGATGATGATGATGATGATGACCTGGTATGATTGAAATCAGTCATCCCACTGAAAAATTTGAATGCCACTTTATGTGCTGTGTTTCTGAATTGATAGTCTTCCCTTAATGTCTGTATTTCCAGAAGTTTAAGCTTCCACAGTCATCCAGCCAGTGGAAGAGGACACTTTACACTTTTCTACATGATAAGTTGAAGCTTCCTGGTAGGCATCAAGTTGAATCGTTGTTATGTGTAAATAAGTAACAGTCTACTGACAGAAAGCTCTTATATGTTTCATTGATAGATATCCTTTTGATGGCAATTTTCTCTCTAAGTTTGAAGATGTGGCTAATTATCATTATGTGGTTTATTTTGGCACCTGTTGCCCATAGATGGGACATTGGCCCTTTATATGTAAGTTTTCTCTTTTCTCTTAATTCCTGTTGTTTATGAACGTGTCCTTTCTATATCTTAAAGTACCTCTTTATTCTGCCATTCTTTACAGTTCTGTTCAAAACACAGATTGCTAAACTGGCAATTTGATGTCTACCCTTTAAACCATCTTTTATCTAGAAAATAAATAAAGATTTTTTATGTCATTGTTGCTTGTTACTGCTATATGTTCAGATAATTGGCACAGGATTTCTTATCATTCTCCTGAATCTTGGAAAGCGGAAGCCCGGCGATGTTAGGTATGCACTCTATTGTGGATATGATTCTTTTTGCTTGATAATGTAAACTGTGGTTGTAATGAAATCTAAATTCAAAAATATTTCCATCATTATTATCAAAGAAGATAAACGAAGTATCCGTTTGGAAAGGGGGATAATAAATATAAAAGATTCAAAATGATTAAGTAACATGGGAAGCCTGAGTACCCCCAAACTTGCTGCAAGCTGAGAAGTTGGCAAATCCTGTAATGCTTAATGATGTTTGCTAAACATAGTTCACATGTTTGTTGGAGGCTCTGTTGCCCTATTGTAATTAATCATGATCAGCTGATGATGTAATGTTTGTGGTAGTTGTGTGTGCGTATATACACACGTAAGGTCTTTTTCTTGAACTTATTTTGTGGTTTGAATTGCAGTGCATATTCCATTTTCAATGAAGATTTTAGAGAGCTTCCTGGGACCCTTAATGCAGAACGCATTGATGGGGACATACGAGCAGGTCAGTTTTGAGCTTGATACCCACCACTTATGATCATCCAACATGTGATGGTCATGTGTAGTATCAGACTGTCAGCAGAACTGCATTGAGGATTTTATATTGATCCAACAAGTATGTGCACAGTATATTTCAGCTTTGTTTGGTTGCTGAGTATATTGTAAGATTACAAGTTTCTTTTGTTTTCTTGTTCTCCTATTAACCTTAAAGCAGTAATGGCAATTTTATGTAAAGCATTGTCAAGTGATATGAAAGATGTTTTGTGAAATGACTGGAACTGAAAACCAAATTCTGTCAATAGCATTTAGCTTTTATAGACCTCTCAGAATTATGCTATCTAGAGCTTGGAGACATCCAAATGGACTTAAGGTTCAAAAAGTTGACCTCAGATCTTCCATGTCTGAGGCAGTGGTACAGTACAGAGCCTTCTGTAGTTACATTCTGCACTAACATAATAAATATCCCTCAATTTGTGCTAAAATTAAAATAATAGGAATATCAAATATTTTTCCCATGGTCCATGACTCCATGGAGGAGGTTTAACATTTGAAAATTTTGAATAGAATCTCTCTGGGAAACCATTTGATAAGCCCATGTTTTTGGATTTTTTCTCCTTCTTAAAACTAGTGGGTATATAAATTGAACCTTGAAAGTTGAAACCATTAACCATACCATATCTCCTTTCTAGAGTTCGGCTCCTCCTATGATGGATTGTTAATTAAATGACACCTAATTTCTTGGCTTTATATTAAGTTTTAATTTAAAATGTAGTCTCTATAAGTTTTATTTTACACCCTAGGATGAAAGGATATGGGGTGATTAGTCATCAAATGGGGTGAAAAAGGGGACAAATAACAAAATGAGATTGGGTGATTTTTTTATTTTATTTATTTTTTGTAGAGGGTTAGTAATTTAATATGGGTAATGAATTAATAAAATGGATATGTGTGGAATTTTTGTTAATGAAAAATGTGCCAATAATTAATCTTATGGTTCTTATGATACTATCCCTTATGGTCCCTCATAGGAGCCATTTTGCTACTTTCTAAGAAAGAGACTTTTGTCCTTCAAATTACTCTCAAATTTCTTTACCATTATTAGAGTTTCTGTCCTTTATCATGTATTATACTTTCATTACTATAGAGGTGTAGATGGTTCAGTGGTAAAAATGTGAGTCGAGAGAGAGAGTAAAACTTCTATGTAGCACATATATACATTTATTATCTCTATCTTTATTTCTATCTATATCTCTTTAGTCACATGATATAACACATAACGAAAAAAAATCGATACTTAAAAAGTACATGCCTGTGAAGTGGGTGAAGTGGGACTGCAGACACTTAAATTGCTCAGTGCACCAAACCATCACCCTTAAAACTTTTTTTTTTTTTTTCTATTTTTGAAAAAAAAAATTAAATTAAATTTAGGTGCAGCGCAGAATATGCAATTTAATAACTTTTTCAACTGTGGATTCACCCTTATAACCTTAAGTTTAGCCCTCAGCCAATCAGGCCATTTTAATTTTGGCATTAAAAAGAAAAGGCATTCACTAAGTGATGCTATGACGTTATTGCTATGATGTGGAGTGTAGAGTACATTCCTTCAAACCCCATCTTTTGACGTGTAAATTGTAAAACGAAACTTTCAGCTCCTTGCGTCACAGTACTGTAACGCTGCCGGCCCATCGACTCTTAACAGTAACTAGGGTTTAAGCTTTGCTGTGAACCTTCTGAAGAGAGGGCACTTTTGCAACGATCAGGTAATTCCTTCAAGCTCTAAAATCCCTAATTCTGTATACCCACAACTCAATGATTTATAGGAGGAAGTTGTGCCCTAGAAATATTTATAGACTCATCAAACGCCCTACCTTCAGCGCTGCATTTCACAATTTCAGTTCATGGTACGTTAATCTCTGTACAAATGAACTCGAGAGTTATGGAGGGAGTTTTAGGTTCTTGAGCTCTGCAAAGGGTTGCAATTTAATTTCTCCTAAACTTTCTGCACCAAAAAACCCCAATTTTGTGGGGAGCTCTGGGTTTTCCCGTGCAAAATTTGTACCTAGTTTTATTAAATCTTACTCTTCTGGGAAGAACAGTGATGAGTGGACTGAGGAAATTGAGTATTTGGATGAATCAGGCAGTGTTATTTACACCGGAAAAGGTATACGGTCCGTTGAGCCAGGGCTCGATGACCATGTAATGGTGGGTGGGTTGAAAAAGCCGCTTCTGAATGCCTCGGCCATTGCTAAGATTGTTGAGGTTGTGAAGAGGTGGAAATGGGGGCCTGAATTGGAGACCCAATTGGACAGACTCCAGTTTGTACCAAACATGACTCACATTACTCAATCCTTGAAGATTATTAAAGATGGTGACGGGGCTTTGAGCTTGTTTCGATGGGCTAAGAGGCAACTATGGTATGTGCCCAGTGATGAGTGTTATGTGATATTGTTTGATGGACTAAACCAAAGTAAGGACTTTGATGGGATTCAATCATTGTTTGATGAAATGGTGCAGGATTCGAGTAATAATGGGGTTCTATCATCTACTGCATATAATCGTGTCATTCAGTTTTTGGCCAAAGCAGATAAGATGGAGGTGTCGTTTTGTTGTTTTAAGAAGATTCAAGATTCGGGTTGTAAAGTTGATACGCAGACATACAATTCGCTTTTAATGCTTTTTTTAAATAAGGGTTTACCTTATAAGGCATTTGAGATATATGAGAGCATGCAAGCTGCCAACTGTTTGTTGGATGGATCAACCTATGAGTTGATGGTACCAAGCTTGGCAAAATCGGGCCGCCTTGATGCTGCATTTAAGCTCTTCCAAGAAATGAAAGAAAGGCAGTTTCATCCCAGCTCTAATGTCTTTGCATCGCTTGTTGATTCATTGGGAAAAGCTGGGAGGTTGGACATGGCAATGAAGGTATACATGGAAATGCAGGGTTATGGTTTCAGGCCATCTGCTACTATGTATTTTTCTATGATTGAGTCATACGTGAAGGCTGGGAAATTAGATGCTGCCCTTAGGCTTTGGGATGAGATGAAGAAAGCAGGCTTTAGGCCTAACTTTGGGTTATACACAATGATTGTTGAGTCCCATGCAAAATCAGGAAAACTTGATATTGCAATGTCTACCTTTACAGATATGGAGAAGGTTGGATTTCTACCCACTCCATCTACATATTCATGTCTATTGGAAATGCATGCTGCCTCTGGACAAGTAGATTCTGCTATGAAGCTGTATAATTCAATGACCAATGCAGGTTTAAGACCAGGCTTAAGTACTTACACCTCCCTTTTGATGCTCTTGGCTAATAAAAAGCTTGTGGATGTGGCTGCCAAAATTTTGCTTGAGATGAAGACCATGGGATATTCTGTTGATGTGAGTGCTAGTGATGTTTTGATGGTATATATCAAGGATGGTTCTCTTGATCTTGCTTTGCGGTGGCTACGTTTCATGGGTTCATCGGGGATTAGAACTAATAATTTTATAATCAGGCAGTTATTTGAGTCATGTATGAAGAATGGTTTGTATGAGCCAGCAAAGCCTCTCCTTGAAACATATGTGAATTCTGCTGCAAAAGTTGATCTCATACTTTACACATCCATTCTAGCCCATCTTGTAAGATGCCAGGAAGAAGAGAATGAGAGGCATTTGATGTCAATACTTGGTACTACAAAACATAAGGCACACGCTTTTATGTGTGGACTCTTCACAGGCCCAGAGCAGAGGAAACAACCGGTGCTATCTTTTGTGAGGGAATTTTTTCAAGGTATTGATTATGAGTTGGAAGAGGGGGCTACTAGGTATTTTGTTAATGTTCTCCTCAACTACCTTGTTCTCATGGGGCAAATAAACCGAGCCCGGTGTGTTTGGAAAGTTGCCTATGAGAATAAGCTTTTCCCAAAGGCAATAGTTTTCGATCAGCAAGTTGCTTGGTCCCTTGATGTTAGGAACTTATCAGTTGGAGCTGCTCTCATAGCAGTTGTGCATACTCTCCATAGGTTCAGAAAACGAATGTTGTATTATGGTGTTGTCCCAAGACGCATTAAATTGGTCACAGGACCAACTTTGAAGATTGTGGTTGCACAGATTTTGAGCTCTGTTGAATCTCCATTTGAGGTTAGCAAAGTGGTGCTGAGGGCTCCAGGAGATGCGGTCATGGAGTGGTTTAAGAAACCCATTGTCCAACAGTTTCTTCTTAATGACATCCCATCAAGGTCTGACATACTCATGCACAAGCTGAACACACTTTTTCCTAGTTCTGCACCTGAACTAAGATCTCTGGCCCCTCCCAAAATGCTCATGCCAAGGAAAGTAATGTAGACATTAAGGTTATTTGAGATTAGTTCCAGGCTTTGCATTTGTGAAATGGAAATGTACGTTATTGATTTTTGACCTGTTTCTGAAATTAATGAAACATGTATATAATCTTACAATTATTTAGCAAGTCATCTTTTTTTCATTTTTCCTTCTGGGTTTTGCTTTGAATGTTTGCGTGAATTCATGCTTTACAAATAATTGCAAATTATAGTACCATACCGGTTATTGAGTTTTGATGTGTCTATGGCTTTGTTATGCAAACAATTAGCAGAAGTTTTCTTTTGTTATGATCAATTAAAGTTTCATGATCTAAAATGATTTTGTAACATAAGACGGTAACAAGAAACTTGGAAATAATCTTTATGAAATTTTCTAAAATCGGTTAAAAGGAATGGAACTCGGTTTCTTATAAGAACACTTTGTAATTTTCTTGGTACTTACCAACTTGATGTCCGAAACAGATGACGGGTTGGGTTCTGTACTTCTGTGTATTTACAGGCAACGTTTGCATGGTTTAATATTTGTAGAGGAGCAAGAGATGGGGTTTTTTTATTTAGAATAAAATTATTTGGATCACATTATAAACATCTTTATATTTTGAGATGGTCTTGATATCATTATTTTTTAATTTATTATTTAGTGTATTATTTGTTTTTTTGGATATTCTCTTAGACATTCTCACCTGTACGATTGTAATGAGCTTAATTTCGCCATATAGAGCTTCAGTGATTGCTTCTATACAAAGTTTACCTTCAGGTTTTTAATTTTTTTTATATTCATGAATAAGCTTTATTTTAAAAAAGCTAAGAAGTTACGACCCACCCATGTCCAAGAATGCCCAGATAAAACAACATGAGCAACATTTTATACTGGACTATCAATCTCAACCACTCAAAAAATATTAAAAAACAATTGTTGTGCTACATCTTCAAGCAGTTAAAGCAAACATGATTCTTCCCTAGAGATTATAAACCTAAATTTGTATGTTTTATTACTCTTAAAGAATTAATTAGAAACTCTATAAATTATTAATCAAAAAGACAATTCGTGCGTGTTCTTCAGTGTATTTAGACTTTAAAATTCTTATGTTTTTGTCGAGTACTTAGCAACTCTGCATTATAACTATATCGGTAGATTTTTTTAATTGTCGTCAGTTGATTATATTTCTTGTTTTTCTACTTAAATCTTAATATTTGTGGGGTTGATTAATGTTTTTTAGTGTGTGTATATGTTTTGGGTTGATTATAGGTTAGTATTTTTTATTGAGAATATCTAATATGGCTGTAATATTATAACTGCTGACGTAATTTATGTCCCGAAACGTAATAATGCAATTGCCTATCCTTTTGGGTAAAGGGATGTCACTTATAAGTGCTCAAATTTTGAATCTAATAAAGAAGTAAACCAGTGGATTTTTCTTGTTGACCAAAAATAGAAGCCTAGTTAATCTCTATACTGCACAGAAGAAAACTCACATATGTTCATTTTGGCCGACACTTGTTGCATTAATTGAATCTTTTTACATCATGATAATATTTATTTCACTCTAAAAACATGGTAACACAATATTTATACATATATCTCATTACATGTGCTTCAAAATGAAGGCTATAAAAATTACAGTCCCAACAAGTCGATGAAGGTTTGAATACAAACAAAGAGGTAGTGATGAAGGTGTTGATGTGAATGGGACACCAAGATTTGGTTGGGGCCTGCCTATTAATTTCAGCCTATAGAAGAGGGCAATGGCAATTGCCAATGCCCAATGGAGTCACATTGATTAAAAGATGAACTGTTGGACCATTTCTGCATGAGCCAGCAATATGCATACAGGCCAAGATAGTGAATCTAATTTTTGAAGTAGTGATGATGTGTTGGCATGCCAATCATGGAAAATCACTTCATGTTATATTGACTACCTAATAACCTTTAAAACAAATTCATGTTTTTTCCTTTTCTTCTTTTCTTCTGTCACTACTGTTTGGACAAATTAGGCCTTCTATATATACTCTTTATAGCTTATGAGGTCCCCACTTCAATAGCAAACAAATGAAAAATGTTTACCCATAATGTCTCTTTCTTTCCGGTGAATTTCAAATCGAATAAGTAAAGTTAATAAAGAAAAAAAGCGCACGCGCGCACACTAATCTTATCTCAAATATCTCATATCATACATTTGGTTTTACGAATAATAAAATTGTAAGAATGTCAACATGTAATTCGGACTTGTGAAAAGACGTGGTGGGAATTTAGCCACTATATTCACACAATATAATCTTCAAAGTTGAAAATTGATTGAAAGTTGGACTGGGTGATTGTAACTTGGATGGTATAGTGAGTAAGTACATACCTCTACACTCAAATCTCACCTTTTCTAATATCTCCTTTATAGCAACAGAAAAATAAAGGTAATGGAACAAAGATACTTGACCCCCAAGGAAAAAACAAAGGTCGATGCATATAGACCCGAAAAGCACATAAAATACAAAAGTGCTTCTTGGTCCAGCCAGGCGTTGTTGAACTTATAAATAGCTTTTCTACGTACGTACTAACATGAGCATGAATAGCACTTGTACATGTTGTTTTTGTTTCCCTTCTGCAATATTAATAAACATTTGGTTTACATTGTAAGTGGATTTTGAGTGGTAGTTGCACTGCCAATCCTTGACGGCACGTAACATGCATCAAAGTCAACCATGTGTCAATAACAATCACTCCTTTTCTTCCTCATAAAATGCACAACACCCATCCCCCACTAACTCCACACCCCCCATGTGTCTATAATAATAATATAATATATGCACCTTAATTAAAGTATTAATTTGGTTAATTATTTTCTTTTTTACTTATTAATTATTGCTTGGAGTTGGCTCCAATGTGTTTTGAATTGGTTTAGTCTTTTCAAAAGCACCAATGAGAATGAGTTTGTGTTTATGATGTTATATATCATGAGAAATAATTGAATGAACTAAAAACTAAAACCCACCATGTTTTCATCGTAAACACATTCATCATTGAAAATTCGTAATGCTATAATGAAATGTAAGTGATTAAAAGTTGGGTCCGGATGTGGGATGTTATAAAGCTCTTAAAATTAGCATAAGGTGCATGAAGGTAAAGGTAAAATGATGATTAAGTTAGGTGATGGGTTTGATTTCCTTTAATGTAATTAAAAGAAAGGTAAAATTATTATTGGTCCCTATGTTTGAGCTGAAAAACATATTTGGTTCTCATGGTTTTAACTTTTCTAGTTTGGTCTATGTGTTTATGTTGTTTGCAATCCTAGGACAATTTTTAAAAAACTCAAATCTTCAATTTGAGGATAAATTATCAACTTATTTTTTTTAAATTTTTTTTAAGGGATTGAAAGACCATCTTATGGGCTTTCTAAAACTATTTTCAATTTCATGTTAATAATTGTGATTTGATCAAAGGTGAAGATTTTTAGGAATAGTGAATCAAATACAATTGTTTCCTGTTGGATAAGTAACTTTCTATTACTGAGTAAGATTATGAGTTTATTGGGCTTGTCTCTTCACTTGTATTGGATACAAGTGGTTAAGTTGTGGACAATATTGATACAAGTAGGGCAACCGAAAGCTCTTGGCCCTTAACACTTATATCGTTTTAGAACTTCATTTTGATTTATTTATAATAAATTCTAAATATTAAAGTGAAAATATGAATGAAACTTTTTTCTTTTTTTCAATAAAAGAATAGTAAACATTTTTTTTTTTTATTACCACA
>QANT01004495.1:0-41719 GCA_003254885.1 Purshia tridentata | reverse complement strand
CTGCTTTCCATGATGAGCTGTTTTCCAACACAGTTGGTTTTAGCTGTAGTAGCTGTATGTCTTCTCTTGGGTGTTTTTCCAGTAACTTCTACATTACTTCCTCATGGTAATAATGACGATATCTGTTCTAGTTACATTGAATTTGATCATTTGGAACTTAGTCTCAAAGCATACTTCAAAGTACTTTATTTGATTGATTCTATGCTTTACCATTTATTGACATTTGTATTCTGCATCTAACATATGGTGATATGGTTTTACTTTTTGGCTTTAACACATAAAAGTTTTCAAGGATCAAACTTGCTGGCTATTAACATTTCTTGCTTGCTGTGATTTTCTTATGGCTGAAGGTGCTGAGAAGAGTTTACTGCATGTTGACTGTAGAGATGGCTTGATGAGGAAGATAACTGGAAGAAAAGAAGGTAGCTTTGGATGTCAAAGTGATATTGTTAGCAAGAAAACAGTGCCCATTCGCAGTCTAAGAACAATCACTGCACGCCCGCCGCCTTCGCCCATGAAAAGTCAACGCAAATCACAGTATGCTCCTGCACCTCCTCCAGTTATGATATGATGGCTATCTACGGAGGTTGATCATTACCTGTGGAAGTCAGTGTTTCAACTTTTTGCCTGATTTGCAAGTCCATTTTTGGGGTCTTTCTACGAGATACTTGAGTCAAAGTATGTAATAATGTAAATGTGTCTGAACATTTTCTTCAGTACATTATTTGTGCAACCCAAATTGGAGCATAAATGGAATAATGAATACAAACTGTTACGAACTTACGAGTAGCTATTTTTTATATTAGTTTATGATATTTGGAGAAGGGATTTATACTTTGAGACATCACTTTTAAAGGAGAAAAGTGAGCAGAAATTATTCCATCACTATTAAATGCGCCTACATATTGTCAAAAGCAATGAAGTCCATGTTTGAGAAAGACCGAAAAGAAACCTCTCCAGAGAAAGAAAAAAAGTGTGAAGTTTTAATTAAATTGAACAGAAAAGTGAAATCCAATCACTAAAATCCACATATGCCACTATAAAAGAGCTGTTGAGCAGCAGCATATGAACTCAATCTAAGTATATGATAAAGTTAATGCTGGTTACATCTGTGAGTAATGACTTGATGACTTATCTTTTTTCATAATGTGGTTGGTGGTTTGCAAATTTGAATGGGAAAGACTATCACTTAAGTTAATACTGTTTAAAAGTTTAAACAGTAAGTAAAACTGCCAAATCAGCTGCTCTATTCATCACAAAGACTTAGAAAATTTTAGGAGCCAGAATTTCCGGCCACTTGCTAATTAAACAAACTTTATTTTAAGCAAAATTCTCAAACTTGGTTTTCTTTAATTTGGTGGCTTTTGATTTCCGGAAGCAACTTGTTGGAACGGTTGACTGCAGATCAAACAGCTGTGTCTTAAAATTATATAAATATTTTGGCTTTTATTCAACATCCTAAATATAATTGAACTTGTGCCAAAATCAGTTACGAAATTGAGGATTCCTAAAGACTAAAATGGTGAAGCATGTATTGAGCACCATAAGGCACCACCCTTTATAATCTAACTTTATGTGTTCGTACTAAATTGGCTGGCCACATCCGACTTCTTTCTCACAACATGTACGTAAGGGTATCAACATGCATATTATGAGCACACAAAAGCTCCTCCATTGATTGCTGGTCTGAACTCACCAGTTTTAATTCATGGGATCCTTCTGTAGCTAGCTTATTCAGACGGAGAGGTCATGATAAGAATGTGAGGCTCTTTCTGAATCCTCAATAGTCAATACCCACTAATTATCACTATATTTTATAGCGGTTCATAGTCAAAGTCAAGTTGTGTCACTACATGTGTGGTAATATTATTATTACGTGCCTGTCCTTTCCATGTGGGTTCCCAATGGTCAACTTAACCAACCATGGACAATTCTTTTGCTACCAAACCCTCATTAAGCAAAACCAAAACGTTAATCATAATATATTTTAAGTACAATTTAGCTGAAGCAGAGAATCTATAAATATCTTGGATCTCATGACAGAGAGTTCAGATGTATAAGCTTGTACAAGTTCTTCCATGATGAGTAGTTTTCCAGCAAAGTTGGTTTTAGCTGTAGTAGCAGTCTATCTTCTTGTTGGTGTTTTCCCTGCAACTTCTACATGGCTTCCTCATGGTAATAATATATATCTTCCTTTGATGAAATCTGTAATATATAGTTAAATAGAACTTAATTGAATTGATTGATTTTATGTTTTTGGCATTGCATTGATTCTGCATCTAGCATATTAACATTATAGGGAAATAATGAGATTTTATTTTTGGCCTTTAATAGTATGTCAAAATTTTGGCCTATTAATATTGCTTTCTCTTGCTTGCTGTGATTTTCTTATGGCTGAAGGTGGTGAGAAGAGTGGTAGTTCATGGCATGTTGGCTGCAGAGATGGGTTGAGGAAGATAAATATTGGAAGAAAACAAGGTTGGGGGTTTGGACCATGTCAAATTGTTGATGAAAATATTGATGTTAGCAGCAAGAAAATAGTGCCCATTTTCAGCTTAAGAACAAAGGTTATATTACCACCTTCACCTTTAAGAAATCGACCGACATCACAGCGTTCTGAATCACCTCCTCCACAGATGATATGATGCATGCTTGGGAGGCTATCTACATGTGGATTTTAGTGTACTTTTCAACTAATTAATTGTTGCAATTAGTCCATCAATGGGCTTTGGGGTCTTAATTTTTTAGCTACAAGCTCTACATTGAATGAGTCAAAGTATGTATATGTGTGATCCATCGTCTGATTAATATTTCCATCTTCAAGTGAATAATTTCAGCAATTTTCACACAATTAAGAAAATCAAATTAATGATCGTATCAAATTAATTTCTTGAGCAGCATAGTACATATGTTTTCCGTTGCATATTATTTTTTATCGATAGCATTTAGGCAGATAAATGTGTAAAATGTGAATTTAACTAAAGATGTGCGAAAATCCATTGATTAGTCCAACCACACACACTAACAAATTGATATTTTTTCTAATTTAGTTGCTTAAATTGCCAAAAAGATATGCGATTTTACAGTGTTTGGTCTAATTTCTTATGTACAATTGATGACTTTATACTCTAATCTAATCGAGCGACATTTGGCCTCAGAAAGTCATAATCTTGCACATAAAATTAGTGATTAAAAACAAAAGCGGACTTTCTGAACTGCCTTTGGGCCGCCTGACCAAAAACAAAAACTGGACCGAACAGTAAGCAGACTTTAGTCTAGTAGTTTCAACAAAGACATTTTCAGAAAACATGGTTCATGAACATTAATAAAGGCAGGCAAGAGTGCTGGCCTTGAAGAGCCTGGAAACCTAGATTCATGAGAACCCATGTGTCTAATTGATGTTCTTAAATCCTACTTACCACTTAAATGTTTTTTCAGTTCCATTTGCTTCACTTAAACCTCTCCAAGGTTTACCAATCTTTATCAAGAACCAAGCAATTGCATGCTTTGATTATCAGGACCCATCTCTCCCATGACCCATTTTATGCAACTAGAACTGTTAGATTCTATGCCCTCAATGGTGACCTTCACTCTGCTTCTAAAATGTTCGACAAAAGTCCAAGCCAAAGCGTCTACCTTTGGAATTCCATTATCCGAGCCCACGCTCAAGCCCACAAATTTGAGGATGCATTTTCTCTGTTTACAAAGATGGTTAGGACTGAAACTAAACCTGATAACTTCACTTATGCTTGTGTTATACGTGCCTGCTCTGAGAGCTTTGATTTGGATGGACTGAAACTTGTCCATTGTGGAGTAACAGTTTGTGGGTTAGGACTGGACTCCATTTGTAGTAGTGCGCTTGTAACTGCTTATTCAAAACTCGGCCTAGCTGATGAAGCCAGTAGGGTGTTTTATGGGACACCACAGATGGATTTGGTTTTGTGGAATTCTATGATTTCAGGTTATGGAAGTTGTGGGTTTTGGGACAAAGGGTTACAACTGTTTAGTGAGATGAGATACATGGAGATGGTGCCGGATGGATATACATTTGTTGGGTTGCTTTCGGGTTTAATGGATTCAAGCTTGATGTCTATTGGCCAAGGAATACATGGTCTTTGTTTGAAATGTACTTTAGATTCTAATGCTCATGTAAGTAGTGTACTTGTGAGCATGTATTCAAGATGTAAGTGTATGAACTCTGCACATAGAGTTTTTAGTGGTTTATTCCAGCCAGATTTAGTTACATGGTCTGCTTTGATAACTGGACATTCTCAGTCTGGAGATTATGATAAGGCATTGTTCTTTTTCAGGAGTTTGAGCATGGAAGGTAAGAAGGCAGATTCCATTTTGATTGCCAGTGTGTTGGCTGCTGCTTCTCAGATAGCAAATGTAGGGCCTGGTAGTGAGATACATGCTTATGTTCTTCGACATGGACTAGAATCAGATGTCATGATTTCCTCTGCTCTCATAGCCATGTATTCGAAGTGCGGTTTCTTGGGCATCGGAACTCGTGTTTTTGAGATCATGCCAGAAAAGAACATTGTTTCATACAATTCATTAATACTGGGTCTTGGTTTGCATGGACTTGCCTCTGAGGCCTTTAGAGTGTTCAATGAGATACTGGAGAACGGATTAGTGCCTAATGAATCTACTTTTTCTGCTCTCCTTTGTGCTTGCTGCCATGCTGGCCTTGTCAAAGATGGCCGGGAAATTTTCAGAAGAATGAAAGATGAGTATTGCATTCAAGCTAGAGCAGAGCATTATGTTCATATGATAAAACTTCTCGGGATGGAAGGAGAGTTGGAAGAGGCTTACAATCTTATCTTGTCTTTGCCAGAACCAGTGGACTCTGGCATTTGGGGGGCCCTTTTAATGTGCTGTGATGTCTGTGGAAATTCTGAGCTGGCAGAAATTGTGGCCCAGAGGCTCTTTGAAAAAAATTCTGAAAAAAGTGCTTATAGAGTCATGCTTTCTAATATATATGCTGGTGATGGGAGGTGGGATGATGCAAAGAAGTTGAGGGATTACATTACAGAAGGCAGACTGAGGAAGATGCCTGGGCTTAGCTGGATTAAAGGTCGTTAAATGCAGGTTGATCAATATCTTCTTTGTATCAGGCTATAGTCATCCATTGACAAGCTATCTGTGCTAGGAGAGTATTGCAATATGAAAAGACTCTTACTTTCTGAGATGATTTGAAATGCTTTGGAATCTTGGATTGTTTTTGCTTGTTTTACCTTCTGGTTTTATATGCAGCTCTCTGGTGATGCATAAAGAAGCCCAGGAATAACTAACTTGTAAATTGTAATCAGTCTGTAATGAACTTTAAGAGATCGAAGGAATGCATAATATTGTAATTATTGAAAGATCAAGATAAATGGGTAAATGATAGATACATATAAACACAAACAGATGGCTAACAACAACAACTCCTGTAATGGGATTTGACCAGGACAAATAACCCTCTAATGGGGATCCCCACCCAAACTTGATCCGAGGCCTATAACTCTTCATACTTCTCTAGGTCTAGTCATTTGTTGCAACATAGAGATGGTAATATATGATATCTCTGGAATGTGCCTAATTTTGTAATTTTCCTCTCCACCATCAGGTTTCAGGCGTTCTTCATGATCATCCAGCAAAGGCAGCAAATCCAACTGTTGCAGTGTGGTGATAAACTGCAAACCTTCAGGTAACATCCTCAGCCGCAAACAGTTGTGCAAGTGGAGGTATTTCAAGCTAGGTAGTGCTCCCTCTTCAAGTTCTGTCCACTCCTCAAGAACATGAGAGGCAATGCTGAGAACCTCGAGCTTTGGAAACCCACCAGCAGCACAGAACTCTTTCCCTATTTGCTTTGAATCATAAGCATGCCAAAGTGTTAAGTTTTTCAAGTTGGGTAGGAGTTGAAGTACCAATGATGGGTTCTCAGACAGATTAGAGTAACCTAATCTTAATTTTGTAAGCCTTTCCAAGGAACCAAACCAAGTAGGTAGCTTTTCTAAGAGTCCTTCCAGGCGAAGCTTTTGAAGAAATGGAGGGGGTGAGAATGACTCCAGCAGGACAAGTTTTCCCTGGTTGAAGAGTTTTCCCCGGTTGAAGGCGTGCTTTGCTTCTAGAGACAAGGAAAGAAGGTCCACCATCCTCATACTAGAGGCAAATAGCTCACTGATATTTTCTTCACCCACATCCATCACTCCTAGCCTTCTGAGCTGTATCAGGGTACCTAATTCTTCTGCAATTCCACCACCAGCATGAATACCTGTGAGGGTCAGAAGATCTGTGAATCTTCCTATTCCTTCTGGTAGCTTCATGCCGCGAACGCCCTGGTTCATGAACATTTTGAGGTGCCTCAACCTTACAAGATTGAGTATCTCATCTGGCAAGGTTGTTAAGTACCCACACCACCTGATATCCAGAGTTTGTAGGGCTTTTAATCTAGCAAGTCCCTCTGGCAGCTCACTTATATCATTGCTCTTCAAGCCAAGATACACGAGGTGTATTAGTTCACCCACTTCATCTGGTAACCTTTTGATTTTGGCATTTTCCAAATCTAGCACTCTCAAAGAGTTTGCACCATTAAACTGTAACCAATTACCATTATGTTGAGAAAGATTTTGATTCCCCAGCAGGAATAAACAAGTAGGTTGAAGATTGTTCAAGAGGGTTGAGAGTTCTGTGATGCCTGAACAAATAAAAACCCGGTGTGTTTTCTGACGAATCATTGAATCTGAAGTGGAATGGAAGGTTATGAAATCTCCTTCCTCTATTTGGCGAAGACAGAATTCATGAAGAGGAGAGGGGACCCGCAATTGAGTCCCTGATCTACTAGGGTGTTCATCCTTTACTTGAAGCATTCCCTGGTTGATCAATTCATATATATTTGCTTCCGCTAGGTCCTCCATTATCTCCCCTGCTTTCTCTTGTACCAGTCCTTGGGCCACAAGTAACCGGATAAGTTTCCCTTTCGGAATCCAGAAGTTCTCGGGGAAGATGGAACAATACATTAAGCAATGCTGAAGATAATCAGGTAAATCTTTGTAACATAATGTCAATGGGAAAGATGAAGAAGAAGCTGATGTCTCACCTTCTTCATTTCCTTGATCAGAGTTCTTATTTTCTTCCATCTCTCCTTATGGTGTCTGAATTGTGAACTAGCTATAGAGTTGTACAAACTGTTTTGGCATACATAGACGAGAAAGATAACAATATATATAGGTTAGAGCTTATGGAATAAGGTATGTTAAGTCATGGTTACAATGGAATATGCTTTGCAGTTTGCAGCCTGCAGTTTTTGTCTACTAATTTATTAAGCAAATATTTTGACGGATACTACAAAGCATGCATATCCAAATCAGTTTATAGATGAATAGTCTAACAAGGGTACTTGATGTGACTTTATGATGGTAACAGATAACACATGACTTATGATCGTTGAGCTTTGTATGGCTAGCAGCCTGCTTTTCATGCTTTGTCACGGCAGTAAATACCAAGAGCAAAGTTTAAATGACGATGATAATGATGATTATGATATGCATCAAATGCATGTAGTAGGGTCAAGACAAAATTACTCTTGGGTGGTTTATGCTTGGTTCATATGGAAATAGAATAGAAGGCCCAATAGGAGGTTCTGACTAAAGCCCACAATGTGCTGACTCCAGAAAGCTCCTGCCGTCTGGGGATTGTTAGAGTCTGTACTTTGTGGGCTTGTTGGGCTTCTGAATTTGAGAAGGAAAAACTAATTTTTTTGTTTTTCTGAGCAACACTCAAATAATAATCATTTAACTACACGTTCACAATTGACATTACCTTTTTTTTTAACCTTCGAGAAAAGTAACAGAATTTTATACATAGATTAATCTTTGCCCGTGCTTCTAGCCTGAGGCTCATTGCCTGGCTACTACATTTTTGCCTAGAAAAGTTTATGAAAAGGCTGGCCTGCCTAGCTTGCCTTGTTGCTAATATGCATAGATAGGGACTTATAGTCATAGATGACTAGTCCCCCCTTTCAATATTATAAATCAGAAATCATAATCTTGTGGATCATTTTAATAGGGGTACTGAACCAACAATATTCTCATTTCAATAAGGCTTTTTAATCAATGATGATCGATCTTTACTCTTTAGGATTCAAGTTCATCCTCATCTCCTCAAAAGCTAAAAAAATGAACCCATCAACTCAACTCCATAGGGGTCATGTTCATGCAGCTGAACCTGAACCTGAACTTAACCAAATCTAATATAATGTTTAATGGCCAGATTTTGTGTTATTTTATATCACCATCATATAATTAATGAATCTTTTTTCCTTCTATATGTATGTCTTTGTCAACATAGAATGAGCATTACTAACTTTTCTTTTTTTCAAAACAGTCACCTATCCTAAAAGAAGCAAGCATAGTATGTGAACCTAATTTAATATATCCAACCAATGATAAAGAAAAGAATTAGGTATTGACCAATAAGCCATCTCTAATCATTATGGTTCCATTTTTTTAACCTTAATTCTAATAATTGTATAGCATGTATAATTAATATTCAAGTTAGGCATTGGCCCCATAAGGCTATAAGCCACATGGTTGTGTATAGCGAAACCCGGCAGGCTTTCAAAAACTGTAGTCGACCTCCCTTTTGAAAGGCTAATTAAGAAAGAAAAAAACAAACAAGTGAACATTGAAAACAAAAACATAAGAAATTAGAAATTAATTGGAACCCTTATCTTGAAAGAAGAAGAAGAATTCATGGTTGTGACTTGTGAGTGATAGGGACTAACAACAAAAATATATAGTTCGAAAAAACATTGCAGTATTCTCAAGGCCCCGCCAACTTGGAGGGCTATATATACCCTCTCTACGCGTCTAGGATACCTCCTAATTTTGGTAATTGCATATTAGACCAACTAAAAGTTTGGAAATGGTTTAGCAATTTATATAAAAATATATGAGTTTTATTTTGTAAGAGCAATTTAACGGAATAATAATTAGGCCGACAAGTAAAGAGAATAGAAAATAATAGGTTTGTATATATATATATTTTAATTTTTTTCCTTTAAACGTTTGAATGCTCAATTTAATTTTTCAAATGCTTAGGTGGTCGATAACTGTCAGTCATAGTGAAATTACACAATTATGATGTGAGAATTCTATGATACCAATTATTGCAGGACTAGAAGTCAGCAGTAAAAGCAGTAACATTTCTTTTTTAGTAAGTCATTGGCAATTTGGCATTCACTAATCATGAAAATTCTCAAACTGTGTTATCTTTTTGAACTACAAATTTTTTTGATAAAGCCGTTATATGGAACTTTATAACAGGTTAATTAACGACCACTAACTACCATCATAACCTAAAGCAGTCACTGATAGCGCTATCTGGGGGAGATATCATATATTATATATATATATGTTAATTACCTATATATATATATATATGATTCTCTAGCAAATTCCATTGCACTAACTAGCTTGTACGTGTCACAATCATGTGGTCACGTCCACATATTGTCTCAAATCTGGGTCGACCCGTGAAAGCAACCCTGCAAATTACCTTGGAGCTTGGACAAGCCGGGTTAGCTGTCTCACTTTGAGTTGTAACTTGTAAATCATTAAAAGGTTGTCATTAATGGCATATATATGTACATATATGCATGGAGTCGTAACTAGTCCATTGGGTACTCTCAAAGCTTCTTCAGTAGTACTATTGATCAATAGGTGGGACTATATTGTCATTGTTCCAACACATATAATAAGCTAATCAAATATTATTTAATCTCATGAAGAGCCACGAATGTAAAAGAAGTAGTAATAAGGGAATTCAATCTTGGACTCAACGTATACGTACATCAGTAGTAATTAGGTAATCGAACCACATAGTTTTAGACATAAGTGTCAGATCGATGAACACAAAAAAAATCGATTAAGGATCCAAATGCTTATGTGATATGACATAGATAGGACTGGGAGATGTGATATTCAACCAATATTTACTTAGCAACCTTGTTGCTTACTAGAAACCATTTTGTCGGCCTCCATTATTGTACTCGTTTGTGACCCTCGGATGTTCATACAAGAAGTTACATGGGATTTTGATAAAAACAAAAGAAAATTAACATTAGATTAATGATTCTTTTAAAGATCACGATTGACGATCATATCAATCAAGAGGTTTTTTAAAATTTTCTTAAATTATATATGTAGGACACTGCTATAACATCCTTTGACTTCTTTTCGTACACATACACTTTTTCTTTTAGTTTATGAATTCAATGTGTACTGTGTAGTGGCATTAGGGCCGGATATTTCAATTGATACTAAGTGTGTGTGTATATATATACAGTATATAATACATGCAGTATATGACAAATTAAAAAACAATAAAACTATATGTATAATTAAAGAAATCTAGATATTCATCTCAAAATTAATTAGAAATGAGAAAGAAAAGTAGTCTAAACTCTTATAAACAACTATACAAAGTTATAATTTTTCAATGTGGGATAATTTACACATTCTCACAATAATTTCTTATATATTTGTCTCCTTAACTAGCTAACTAGTTTATGAAATATATTAATTATAATGCTAGCTCTTGTTATGCATGTTTATCTTAAATCAAACTTTAATTTAGCTATAGCTGCATTTTTGAATTAATGTGTGTATATATATATATGTTCTCTGTCAATATATGCATGAGATAGAGAGAGATGGGAGACATGCTCACTCTGGTCCCTGATATTATTATTAGATATAGAGATAGAGAGATGGAGGGTCATAGTCATTCTTTTTTAGCTAGTGTAGTGGTGTACCTCCCATTTATTACCTTTGTCTTTTGCCTTCATTCCTTCCTTCTCCCTCCATCCACTAAATACTCTTTGCCTTACTCCTACTCTCTCTCTCTCTCTCTCTCTCTCTCTCTCCCCTCTCCACCCCCTCATTTACCTGCTTTTTGTCACTGAATTTGCAGCTACTCTCTCTCACTCACATCTCTCTTCTCTCTCCCTTCTCTCCTTCTAATTAGGGTTTTCTCTTTGAGGGATATATCTCCTCTAGTTACAAATCAGTGGAGTTCACCCTCAATTTTCATTGGCTAAGGCTAGCCAGTAGTACTACTATATATATATATATATATATCTATATATCTTTCAAGGAACAAATTAAGAAGAGCTACCTCTAGCTCTCAACTTGCAAGAGCTCCACACCAAGGTAAAAGGTATACAATTTCCCTTTTTTTTTCTATTCATTTCATCATAGAAAACATAGATCCCAAACAAGCTAGGTAATTAAACATATTGTGGGCTGTCCTTTCTAATTATATGTTAATAATTTCCATCATTAATTCTCTCTCTGTTTTCTTTTTCCTTTAAAGGCTAGAATATATGATATCTAGATCCCAGCTTGGGGTAATTGATGAAAGTTTAAATTAGGCCTTAATTCCATGTTCTTGGACCCTAATTAAGATGTTAAACATATCTATAATGGGTGAGTTGCACTAGTCATCATCAGATCCCTTGAAAAGGATGATATATAATATATGATGACCTATATATATACATGTAATTGCTATTAATTAATTGGCTCATGCATTGATCAATTCTTCTGATCGAGTTGCTGAGTGGGTGGTGGGAGAGAGAAAGAGAAAGAGAGAGAGTGGATACAATTAAGAAGAGACAAAACTGGAAACCAGAATTAAGGAAACATGCACAAGGACCTGACCTGCAGGCGGAGCGATCGATCCAGGCAGCTGTGAGAATTAATAGCGCACTTGTAAGAAAAAATTGAAGAAAGAAGAGATGAGAACCAGAAAAAAAAATTAAGCTAGAATTTTTTAGATTCGATTCAAGAGCTGATCACTTGCATATATTATGAATATATATATATATATGTATTTACGAGAGAGAGAGAGAGAGAGAGAGAGATGTGCGGAAAAGAAGTGGTTGGATCCTGAGATGGAATTAACTTTTTTGAATTAGTTTTTAATTAAACTCTAGAGTAAGCATGTATACATGTGTGTGTGGTTGTTCTGATCTAATTTCATCATTAATCAAATGAAATATATATGCAAAAGTAGAAGAACACCAGCTAGAAATTAACTAAGTAAAAAAGAAGAAGTTGAGAAATAGTTTCGACTGAATTTATATGTATATAATCTGGTTTTCTGAATTAAAAAAATGATAAAAAGAAGCAGAAGAAGAAGAAGAAGAAGAAGAAGAAGAAGAAAGTATATACTTGAGTAAAAGAAATAACTTTTCCATAAAATGATTGCGTGGTGTTACCGTGACAGAACTACAACTTAATTGAGAAAGAAATTTTTGATGTAGTAGTTTGTTTAATTAATTGTTTAAGATAGATTAGGTTGGTGCAGTGAATAAAGTAAAGATCGAATACAAGTTATATGGCTTCATCCTCAAGCTCGGTCGCCTACAACTCTCCCTGCGCTGCGTGCAAGTTTCTGAGGAGGAAATGCATGCCAGGCTGCATTTTCGCACCTTACTTCCCACCGGAGGAGCCCCAGAAGTTCGCCAACGTCCACAAGATCTTCGGCGCCAGCAACGTGACGAAGCTCCTAAACGAGCTCCTCCCTCACCAGCGGGAGGACGCCGTAAACTCTTTGGCCTATGAGGCGGAGGCACGTGTGAGGGACCCCGTGTACGGCTGCGTGGGAGCCATTTCCTTCCTCCAGAGACAGGTCCAGAGGCTCCAGAAGGAACTCGATGCTGCCAATGCTGATCTCATCCGCTATGCCTGCAATGAATTGACAACTGCAACCACTGTCTTGCCGCCTCGGAGGTCAGTTGATCAGTTTCAGTTTGGTTCTAGAAGGACATCAATTGGTCATGAAGGAGGAGGAGGAGGAGGAGAGTATTATCAACAAATGATGACTACTACTAATACTAGTACTACTCCACCACCTGCAGCTTTCTCACTTCCTTATTTTCCATGGAATTATGATCAGAACCGTTCTGGGGACAATAATGGAGGAGGAGGAGGAGGAGATGGAAGAATGTGATTATGAATTGAGAATTGAGAGAGTACTCTAGCTTGCTTGCTAGCTAGGCCTTTCACAATTCGATCATCACAAAGGTAATTCAATTAAGGTACCCTTTTCACGATTCAAAGCTAGGGTTTCTCAATTGCTGGTGTCAGTCAGGTGTGCTATTATATATGTTTAGTAGATCGAGTAGTCATCAAGGGTCTCTAGCTTGCTAGCTAGCCTCACGTGTAGTACTCTTCGATCTATTAGCTAGCTAGCTACTTAATTTCATTATTAATTGTTCGAGGGCTTCATGCTAAGCTAAATTATATTTTAATTCTTCTAAAACCAAAAATTAAGTATTGAGTGTCACTGTGTTATAGCTAGCTAGCGTGGGATTAATTTGGGACCTAAATAAGGCTGATGGAGCATATATAAGTAGAGTGCGGCTTTCTACTACAACATGCAGTAGATCGAACTCTTATTTTGAAGACATGCGCATGCGCCATCAGGGGTTGACATTCTGTCATTTATATTGTTTGTATACGATTTATATATGCCTGCAGAACAATTAAAACTTATATTTATATATTTAAATTAATATTAATATTTACCTTATTCATCATAAAGACTAAAGTCTAAAGAGGATTCTTGAGCCTAAGTATAGGGCTTATAGCTAGTCCTCTTTTAACCAACATATATTCGATCTCACCGTCCATATATATATGAATTGTTTCAGCTTTAATTGCATGTTGTTGTTGTTGAGGACCACTTTGCATGTTAAATTTAAAGAATTTGATGAGCTACTGATTGATAGCCGCTGGTTTTCAATATATAAAAAGTTAACCTACCTAATCATATATAAATGGACGGCCTCTATATATATATATATATTCATATATTCTTTTCACAAATATGTTTCGAAGCTAGCTTCAAACTTTTTCATTAATTTCATACAAATATGTATTTCATCAACTTTTATACATTATAGGAAAACTCCACAAATTATTAAAAGAAACCCATTTAAAAAACAAATATAAAATAGGGTACGTAATTTCAATTTGAAATGTTATAGCTAGCTAGATATATAGCAGATCGAAGGAGGAACAGTGTATGTTTCAACCTTTTGTGGTTGCATATATATTCTAACTTGTTTGAATTGTAATGTTTATCATCTACTTGATAGTGTGAATCTGTAGCTTTCATATTTCAGTTCATTTTTATGTAACACACAGCTCCACCTTCCATTATTAAATTAGTCTCAGAGATCGATATCTGAAACAGTACTACATATATATATGCGACAGATTTCACAGTGTATCTTCCTCATTGGATCCGATAAATACATAAAGCAGTATATAGTAGTTGTTCTCCATTGTACGTAAGAGATGTTTCAGTATACTTTCCCAGCCCCAAACCCAGACAAAACAGTGAAACCTGGATATATATATATATATATATATATATATATTAGCTAGTCCTTTTTCTTTGGTCAACATCACAGTATATATGGATATATTAAAGTCTCAACACAGTATATGGATATATTAAAGTCTCAACACACAGTATCCTCCTCATTTTCTATCTCTCTCCCTTAATTTTGTATCAATTTAAAGCCATCCTATAAATAAAAGAGAAAAAAAAAGTGTAATTTTATATACACACGTACCCCTTCAAGGAACCATATATGGAAGTGACACTAGCCAATAATGAAACCAGAAAAGGAAAAATTAGGGTTAGGGTTTCATTAATATCCTTAAACAAACAAATCCATATTTCAAGGTCAATGAGCAGCATATATATACATTCCCTCTTTTTTTCCTGAGCAAATTAATTGAGGGATGCAGGCAATAATAAGAACATTTTTGAGCTGGTTAAACAAATTAAAGTACATGATTAAATTGGGTCTAAACTCTAAGATACATAGTGAGAGAGAGAGAGAGAGAGAGAGAGAGAGAGAGAGGTGACTTTGATTTGAATTTCCTTATATTCTTCGACTACTGTCTAATTCTTTACATTCCATCTCTCTCATACACTCATATATTTTTCTGTTGATAACTTTTGTCAGCCCTCTCAATCTGTCTCACAACAAAGATATTACACTCATACAAATCAAGAATAGTTAAACTGTCTCGCTGCCTCTCTCAATTCTCACACGCACACACACGAACACAGAGAGAGAGAAAGAAAGAGAATCAGAATCGTATGTGGATCTGGGTCAGCAGTGGTTCCAGTGAGAGTCACCTCCACTGTCCTCCAAGTTGTCTGATGAGCCAACTACCTCGAGATCACCAAATTAATCCCCAAAAGCCTCTCACCCTTTTCTTCCTTGGAAATTTTGGTGCACCAAATCCAATCTTCTCAATATCCCAATTCACATCGTATCTTTATATTTTCCCTTTTCAATTTTTCCCTTATATACACTTTAACTTTTCCAAATATCAATAAATTATATGTGGGAAAGGTGTGATATTATTTGTACTGTCAACTAGGTAGCTGTGACTTGAAGCAAATGGGCCCTCTGCCGCTGTGAGTGGGGAAGCAAGAACAGAAGTGAAGTATGGCTTTCTGAAGACTTGGCTTCTTTTCATTTGGAGGAGAGGAGGGGTTGCAATGCAATAATTACTAATTCAGAATCCATCAACACATCAATCTTCTTCTCTGCAAAGACGTGAAAAAGAAGCAAGCTAGGTGAAAAATAATATATGGCAGGAGACTCAAGACATAGGTTTATTACAAAGGACAAACAAGACAACAGGACGTGGGGGCTCCTATTTTGTGCCCCCACCATAAATTCTCTATGCTCCACCACCTTCATTAACGCCAGAAAAAAGTTTCTTCTCATATGTATGTATACATGCCAGCGTTTTGTATATATACCTATATATATATGAACCATATATGAAAATATATTAATAGATACATATGGCACCAGCGTTTTCCGTTTTCCAAATACATCCCAATATATATATATATATAGTCATTTTGAGGTAATACTTCATATTCAGCATTAGGACTTGGTTTGAAGGTTTTATACAAAAACTTCTGTTAAAAAATTAAAAAATATATATATATGTTTGCATGCTTTTCTCTCTTTCGCTTTCTTGGTAATTAAAAGCATTCGACTCCTTTACTTAATTTTGTAAACTTAAATCACCAATCAATTGTTCAATCACTTTCTAAATTCTCCACTTGATCAATAATTGGATGCATGCTTCGGTCAGGAACAGAACCATATATATCCAATCTTTTTGAACATATCTAACACGGAAGCACAAAATGAGTTTGAGTTACAAAAAACAAACATAATTGAATTAAACAAAGAAAAGGTCAGATCCAAATACATGCATTCTAACAATCGATTGGCAATGATAAGGCATCAATCAGATTTAGCGCCGCGAATGCATCATAACCTGAATCTATTGAATTATACTTTAATTAATTTTAAGCAATTGCTTATAAGCAATATAAATAAATAAATAAACTTGAAGAAGCACATATATATAATCAATACTCAATTATACAAGTATTTAGGATATAGAGCAATCTTATTTTGCCAGAGATGTTATATCATACTCAATATAATTAATGGTCCAAATAAATATGGTAGAAAATCTTTCCTTCAATAGTGAAAAGTTAGTGAAAAGATGAATTTACTTGTCAACATCTATATTAAAAAATATGTACATATTATGAGATGGCGACATTGTAGATCGAAGTTGCATCCAAATTCATAATTTGACGATATATTGCTAACTTTTCTGACAAAGCAACATTCTCATTCTGAATAATATATTGATATAGTGATGTAGTGATTTATCACTTGACGCCACATGCACAATTCTAAAAAAGGTGTACATATGTAGCTAAAAACCACTGAATTATAACATTGCACTCTTTATATTATTCCCTCTACGATGCTGGTCTTGATATTATATGCTGAAAAGTGGTTCTTGTTTGAGATTACCAATGATGGTAGCCATGATGGTGGTCATCAATGCGACTATAAACAAACATTAGATCGCTCGATTATGGGTTAAAGAATTGCACTTTCTTTTGGTACATATTCTGCCTTTGAGCAATCATTTATCAAGTCAAATTCTATATCTTATACCAAGATATTACACCATTAAGAATCCTAGCCGATTGATATCTTTGTGAGGAATATATATATAAGTATATTTGCCTTATTCCAAAGTATATAACATATCGTGTAGTAGTGCTAACCCCTTTATAATTTTATTTTTCTGAGGGGAATTAGGAATAATACTAGCTCCTCTAATCAGCTGTGCACAAAGTGTTCCATTCGAATATATATGCCACAAACTTTGACTAGAGAAAATCACCATCTTCAGTAATCGAACTTTTCTAATAACATTTGAATTAATTACAGTGGTAAAGTACGTACTCTATCTATACTTATGACAAGAGTTTGATTCTCATCCTTTTTTATATGAATCAAAAAGTAATATCAAATAACATTCGAGTGTGGTATAATCTCCAGCAAAAGCAAATGAGACATATTAGTGGATTGATATGTTAGAATTGGACTGACAGATTGCCAAACGCAGCCCACTACAGACCACATGGGCCGAGCTTAAGATTTAGGAAGAATGCAACCCAATTTGTTCCTTCCTTGCTCAGTTCTGGCCTTCTGGGTCTAGTCCTTATCCAACTGTCCATTATTTCATACTTATTGAATTTTTATACTCTTTTCTTTCTACTTATTTCTATTCTCCTCTTTCAAGCTCAATACTAAGTTAACCAAGTCCTTAGCAAAAACCATTTAATGCAAAACATGGTAATTATGAATATTTATCATATAGGATAAAGGGATAAATGGATATACGAAGCTGGAAGCATGCAAGTTTCAGAAATGCACTCTGCCATTTGCACCAAACCCAACCCATCACAATTCACAAAACACGTACACAACCCAACAAAACATAAAAATTGATGACAATGAACACCCTCCAACCCCATGCAAACCCCCCCCTCTCCACGCATCAACATCTGTCCCAGCCCTCCACGTGTCCCCTCTCCCCCTCCCCTTTAAACACACCCCCTCACCTCACCGCCACTCTCATCGATCAATATAATCAGCAAAGCAAGCAAATCCGGAATCAAAGCAACATCATCAATGGCTGACCAGCAACAACAACAACATCAGCACCCAGATGAGGCTTCGAAAAGCTTTCTTCCTCAAAATGGTCCCCCTGCCTCGCAAGTTCTGGCGGTGGCCACTCTCGTGCCAGTTGGCGGCACTCTGCTCTTCCTTGCTGGACTGACACTCGTCGTAACGATCATTGGGCTCGCTGTTTCGGCCCCGCTGTTTGTTATCTTCAGCCCGATTTTGGTCCCGGCGGCTTTGGTTATAGGGCTGGCTGTCACCGGGATTTTGACTTCGGGGGCTTTCGGTATCACGGCGCTTTCATCTTTCCATTGGTTGGCCAAGTATCTGAGTCGGATGCGGTTCCCGGAGCAGATGGAGCATGCCAAGCACCGACTGCAGGAGACTGCGGGTGACTTGGGCCAGAAGGCTAAGGAGACTGCGGGGGACTTGGGCCAGAAGGCTAAGGAGACTGCAGGTGACTTGGGCCAGAAGGCTAAGGAAACGGGCCAGAATGTCCAGCACAAGGCTCAGGATGTAGGAAGGACTCAGGAAGGAGAAAGCGGAAGGGCCCAAATAAGCGAAAAACGCGGAAGGGCCCATGAAAGCGGCCGGGCTCAAGAAGGTATAAAGGCATGAATGGGTCATACGTGCTGTCGTTCATAAGTTTTGGACTATTAATCAACTGTCGTTTATGAGTTTTAGACTTATGAATTATGTCACTCAATCATCACTTTCTGGATTAGCTAATATATGTCACATAGTTGCTTTTTTCCTTTATGTATGTATTTATGTTGTAATAAATGGGTGTTGCAGAAACTTTGATAGCAATCAATGGGATGTCTAGTATGATTGTATGAACTGCTAGTAAGCCTAGTATGTAAATGTCCCCATTTATTAATTTCTGTGCTTAACTCATACATTACAAGCATGAATAAATGAAGCATGGGAAATGACATGTGAAATTTCTTTTAAAAAATCCCAATTTTTCATCAAGGCTAAGAGGGGTTATCTGCTGAAAAATTGCAAATGAAATCTTACAGCAGCTGCATTGAAATGTCAATAATGGGGTTGGCCTTCAATGGTGTTATCATAAGCGTAATTGACACTTTAACTACTGCATGCTTTCAAAGGAAGATAAGGCAAAACTGGGAAACAAAGGGAACAGACGAGGGATAAGATAGCAAGCACAAAGAAACAAAGCAGTCTCATTCGTGCAGACGGAAAAAACAAGGCACAAACAATACTTGACCCTCCTGTTTTAATGTGGTCACACTTTCACTGTTCAACTACATGCAAATAGCAAATTTGATCTCCCAAATACACCTTAAAATGTTGTCATCCCTGGACCTACAGCTTATAATATGTTAGATTATCTAAGTTGATTTAATCCATATTATAATAATTATCTTGGCCTCTTGAGGAAGACAAATATTAATTTTTCATAGCAAACTAACAAACATGTAATGGCAAAACCAGAAGCTAGCTATTCTTATTCATCTTTATTTCCCTATGCATTGCTAATCATCATTATTATGAAAATGGCTTCCTTAAGCCCCCAATATTATCTTCTTCTCCTTCTTATTCTCTTCACCACTGCCTATCATAATGTTCTCTCCTTCAGTGTTGGCATAAAGTCAACCCGCATGTACCCTTTTACTTGTTCTGATTCTGATCACATTCAGAACTGCAATTCCTATCTGTATCACATCTTTAAAGGCCAGAACATAACGGAAATAGCCACTTTGTACTCGGTCAATGAATCAAGCATCAAACCCATAGCCCATGGTGACCAACAAGACTATCTTGTATCTGTTCCTTGTACTTGCAGAGACATCAATGGCACCCAAATATATTTATATGACACCCTTTACAGAGTTAAAGCAGAGGATGACACAATTGGCAACGTTGTGAGTGAGTTTTACAGTGGGCAGGCTTTGGATGTTGGAGTAGAAGAGGAGCCATTTGGTGTAGGCAATATGACCAACATTCACCTTCTTTGTGGATGTGTTGGAAAAGTATCACAGAAGGTTGTGACATACACAGTTCAAGACCATGATACTTTATCAGAAATTGAAGGTCTCCTATCTGCAAAAGAGGGTGAGATTGTGAATTTGAACAGAGATCTCACTAATAACCCAAGCTTTATAGATGTGGGTTGGGTGTTGTTTGTGCCAATGGAGATCAATGGGCTTGGAGCCAACAATCAAGGTATTGTTTTATTTTGCTCAAATGTCCAAAAAGTTTAGTTTGCATTATGTGGGTTTCTAACTGAAGTTCTGAAGCTGAAGTTCCATAAAGCTAACTAAATTTTCCTAACTGAAACCAGGAAAGAGACGCAAATTGACTATAATTATAAGCATACTGTCAACTGTGGGTTTGCTTTCAGTGGTCACATTGGTTGTATTCCTTTTTATAAGACACAGAAACAGGAAGAACATAGAAGAAGATCTACAGCAGCCTGTAAAGAAAGCTTTCTCATTGAAGCAACAGTTTTTCAAAAAGCAAATTGAAGGTAAGACATTCTCAACTCCATCTTTATAAACCTGTAATGGGTTCACTTATATCAATTAATTTTTAGACAAAAAGAAATGTGATATAGTAATGATTGTTGCAGAAACTTTTGAGAATGAAGGAGCAGTTATATATAGTATGGAGGACATCAATAAGGCTACAAGCAACTTTGACGAAACCAGGAAAATCGGGGAGGGTGGATATGGCAGCGTGTACTTTGGCATAATAGGAGAATTGGTATCATAAACCATACCATTCCTGAATTCTGTCAATGCATTAAGCATACAGTTTATATTTACTTTAAAACTCAGGTCTACAACCATGCATGCCTTGTTTGAAATACAGGAAGTTGCAATCAAGAAGATGAGATCAAGCAGAACAAAGGAGTTCTTTGTTGAGCTCAAGGTTTTATGCAAGATACATCATAACAATGTGGTAAGAAGAAAAAAAATTATGAAAGAAAAAGCATAGAAATAGATGAAATTTGTTGTGACCATGTCTTATTCTCAGGTGGAGCTGCTGGGATATGCCAGTGGAGATGACCATCTGTGTTTGGTATATGAGTTCGTTCAAAATGGATCCCTCAATGACCATCTTCATGACCCATTGCTGAAAGGTACACACTCATGTTATGGATACACATCCCACTTACTAATGCTCAATTTCTAGTGTGCATACATCTATTTAGCCAATTGGGTATTTTTGAGGCTCATGCACTAGAGAGTACCTGCAGGTAATCAACCTCTTTCATGGACTGCAAGAGCACAAATAGCATTGGATACTGCAAGAGGAATTGAATACATTCATGATCACACAAAGACGCGATATGTGCACCGCGATATAAAAACCAGTAACATTCTGCTTGATCAAGGACTCAGAGCAAAGGTACACACATTATCAATTGCTAGCTAAGACTACATTGTGAGTTTGTGTGTGATTCAGTTTGCAATTACCCCATTCTCTATAAACCGTTCCTGTTTATTTATGTGATGGCTGGTTGCACAGGTAGCAGATTTTGGGCTAGCAAGACTAGTTGAAAGGTCAAATGAAGAAGAAATTGTGGCAACACGCGTGGTTGGAACACCTGGTTACATTCCTCCTGAGTAAGTTTCATGCTCATATGTATATGCATAGAATTACTAGTTTTCTTGTGCACTTGTCAAAGAAAATAGAGGTTTAATTAGTTGTAATTTGTAAGCTTATGAATTTACCATTCACTACTGTTTTGCAAGATCTGTGCGTCAGCTGCAAATGACATCAAAAACTGATGTATATGCATTCGGAGTGGTAGTAGCAGAGCTGATAACTGGTCTGCGTGCAATCGTTCGTGACAACAGCAAACCAACAAGGATGAAGTCACTCATTTCAGTTGTAAGCCCTCAACAAATTAGTTCAATAAAAATTCTGTGGTCTACTCTACTAAGCTGCATAATGCTCATGAAAAAGATCAGTAAGGGACAGTTTTCTCTTTTCTGCAGCTATATGAAGTGTTCAAAGAAAAATATCCAGAAACTGCTTTGGAAGCTATAATAGATGGTAACCTGAGACGAAGCTACCCCATAGAAGAAGTCTACAAGGTTTGTGCTGAAACTGAAATTTTAATTAATTTATTAGCACTTATATTATACTTAATATATAATCTGTTGAACTTATGCATGTCACAAACCTCATGGACTTGGCAGATGGCAGAAGTAGCAAAGAGGTGTTCGAGTGAAGAGGCATCTAATCGACCAGAGATGAGAGAAATTGTCCAGACACTCTCTCAAATATTGATGTCCTCAATTGAATGGGAAGCATCACTTGGAGGGAAGAGTCAGGTCTTCAGTGGGTTGTTCACTGGAAGATAAACTAGAGGCCAAAATCTTTCATGTATAATTAGAAGTCTTTCATGTTTAACCCATCCCAAAATCTTCAATGTATTGTTCTTTAGTCCAAAAGAAAAATGTGCAAGTAAATGTTGTCACACACAGAGTGACACTGTTGCCACCCACTAGAATATGAACCTCATCTTCTATTAACCAAAACTAAGCTAATTACAATTTTATTCTCATAAAATTACTTAAATCACACATTTTTAAATATGAAAAAAAGACCATATATTCAACCATGGGGGTTGTGGGGTGACACTAAAAATTAGTCGAATTTCACAGGCTCTGCATGAGCCCACTAAATCAGGTCCATATCAGGCAAAGCAGAAACCTTTTTCTTGTTTTTTTTGGTCTGAAGTAGAAACCTTTTTATTGGGCTCTATTACGTGGTTGTGTGGAAAACTGAAATGTGAGTACAGGTCATGACTACTGCAACCCATTATGATCATTCGACGAGAGGCAGCACGTGCGTCGCAAAGCCAACACTCGAATCCACCTGGCCAGACCCAACAGGTACCAGAAGACCCAGCAATTCAATTCATTGAATTTCATCATCATCATTAACAGCAGCTCAATTTTGCTTGAAATTCATAGCATTCGAGCTCGGAAGAAACCCATTTCACTTCTATCGGTCTTTTAAAGTTGTTATGACGTAGAAAGCAAAACCAGAGCGAGAGAGATAAAGAGAGAGCGGTTTGGATATTTGTTGGATCCAATCTCGATCCTTGATTCAAATGGCCGGCGCCGCCTCGGCGCTTTTTCTATTGGACATCAAAGGGAGAGTGTTGATTTGGCGCGACTACCGTGGTGATGTCTCTGCAGCTCAGGCCGAGCGCTTCTTCACCAAGTTCATCGAGAAAGAGGTAAACTTTCATTCTTTCTTGCTTTTGTTTTCGGTGTGATAATATCTTATGCTTCAATGGCAATGAAGTTTGCATCAATTTCCCATTTGGAATAAACAAGTTTCAAGCTTTCCTTTCATGCTATTTAAGGTTGCTTCTCTAAAAAGTAGCTGGGTCATTTACTGGGCAATTTTGTCTTCTTTAGGGCGATATCCAGTCCCAAGATCCAGTGGTTTATGACAATGGAGTCAGCTACATGTTCATACTGCACAACAATGTCTACTTGATGGCTGCATCAAGGCAGAACTGCAATGCTGCTAGCTTACTTCTCTTTCTGCACCGTGTGATTGATGTACGCACTCTCAAACTCTTGGGTAGTTTTACTTGTATTTGTCATAATACCATTGCCATTCATCATCCATTGTTGCGCACGTTGAGATGAGTCTTTTATTTGCTTGCTTCGGTATGCAGGTCTTTAAGCACTATTTTGAAGAGCTAGAGGAGGAATCTCTAAGAGACAACTTTGTCGTAGTGGTAATTAACTTGTAATGTCTTTTATAGATTGGAATAAGAAACAAACAACTTTGTTGGTGGGCTATACTAATTAGGCCTTCTGATTTTGACAGTACGAGTTACTCGATGAAATTATGGACTTTGGTTTCCCGCAATTCACTGAAGCCAAGATTCTTAGTGAGTTTATCAAAACGGATGCCTACAGGATGGAGGTTACACAGCGTCCTCCCATGGCCGTCACAAATGCAGTGTCTTGGCGCAGTGAAGGGATACGATACAAGAAGAACGAAGTAGGCTGATCCTCTTAGCATTTTTGTTGTTGATTAATAAACCCAGGGGTTTTGCATCATGATGCTCTATTCATTTTCTATCAGGTGTTTTTGGATGTGGTGGAAAGTGTCAATATACTTGTCAACAGCAATGGACAAATAATACGGTCAGATGTTGTTGGGGCCCTAAAGATGAGAACGTATTTGAGGTCATAACTTCTCCTTGAATTTAGTATTAAGACAAATTATAGGAAGTAGCAACTGCATTTGCTACAAATGAAGTACCCATTTAATTAAATGGGCTCTGACCAACTATGATAAATGAGTTTTTTTATTACAACTCCTGTATGATTATGGGTTTAGGCGCCTGGCACTGATTAACCTAGATCCCACCCGATTATTTAAAGCTTAGTTATGTTAATTTGAGCTCGGAAAATAAATATCTATTATCTTAATATTTGTTAATTTAATTGGTTTTGACCTTAGATCGTTTGATGTTTACTCCTTCATTGATAAAAGTAACTTCATCTTAGACACTGACCAGGTAAACTTGCTTAATTTGTTGCAGTGGTATGCCCGAGTGTAAGCTTGGACTAAATGATAGATTGCTGCTGGAGGCACAAGGTCGGACAACAAAAGGAAAAGCCATTGATCTGGATGATATAAAGTTCCATCAGTATGTTGCCTTGTGTAGCTAATTATTATATCTGGTGCTTCATAGATTTTTTCCTTTCTCATTATGATTGACTGCTATTATGTTTATAAGTCAAGTTACAATTCTTATCATTCTACTGCTGCTTCATATGCTAACAGTCTTTCTTATTTACTTTTTGTAGGTGTGTACGTTTGTCCCGATTTGAAAATGACCGGACTATATCCTTCGTACCCCCTGATGGAGAATTTGATCTGATGTCATATAGACTCGCCACTCAGGTTCATTTCACATATTATGCTTTTTCCCCCATGTTTATAAATTCTTGTTAATTTTTTCGTAACTAAAGGGAGCATAAATTAATCAGTTGGTGGGGCTGCAACCTTGATTTACATTTATGTTTATTTTTGCACAAAATATAAAGCAGGAAAGACCAATTTTTTTTTGAATTGGTTTAGGTAAAGCCTCTTATCTGGGTGGAAGCACAAGTTGAAAAGCATTCCAAAAGTCGTTTTGAAATCATGGTAAAAGCAAGGAGCCAGTTTAAAGAGCGCAGGTAAAAGCATTGATACATATTCTTTAGTGTAAAATTCACTTTAAGGATTTCTATAGATTGCAGCAGTTCTTTCTTTTTTAGGGTAGTATCTTCACTCTTGTTTTATGTTGAATCCATTAGAAAGAATGGTTTGGGATCTAAGTTACAACTGTTGACAGCTTAACAAAACCACTTTTCCCAACTGGGATTTTAATAGATTTTTAAAAAGTTTGCAGATTTCATAGATTTCATGGAATCCATTAAAATCCAAGGGGAATTGGTTGGAATTCTCATGCCTTTGTTATTTGAACAAAATCCATCCAAATCTATTAAATCCACCACTTAATGAAATTCATGAGTTTTTTAGAACACTTGAATTTTTAACAAATCTATTAAATTCCATTAAAATCCCAGTTGGGGACACCCATTTTTTTACTCATTAACAGTCCATTCATGAGTGCCATTATCAGAATTTCTTACTGTAAGCTCTGGTTACTTGGTACAGCACGGCTACAAGTGTTGAAATAGATATTCCTGTGCCTGCTGATGCTACAAAGCCTAATGTCCGGACATCAATGGGATCTGCTGCATATGCTCCTGAGAATGATGCTCTGGTCTGGAAAATAAAATCTTTTCCTGGTAATAAGGTGAGACTTGGTTTATGGCTCCATACATATGGTTTATGGCCATATAGTAAATTATTGGTTGCAGAGACCTTCCCAATATATTTTCCTTATCTTGTTTGTAAATTAAATTGTGTAGGAGTACATGTTGAGGGCTGAATTTAGGCTTCCTAGTATAACTGCTGAAGATGGAGCTCCTGAAAGAAAAGCTCCTGTCCGTGTGAGGTTTGAGATACCGTATTTTACTGTCTCAGGCATTCAGGTGTGTCATGAACGTCATTATTTGGTTGAATGAGACTCTAGCTGTGATTGGTTCACACTAATGTTCCTATTTGGCATTTGGTTTTTGTAGGTCCGATACCTAAAAATCATTGAGAAAAGTGGATACCAGGCTCTTCCATGGGTGAGATACATAACAATGGCTGGTGAATATGAACTGAGACTAATGTAAAGGCAACTTACATGTCTTGCTGCTTCCAATGACGTAAATAGAATACATTCCTCCTGAGAATTTTCCTTCAATACTTCTCCAGTGATCTTGCTTCCAATACGCCTCATTGATCTTTGTTTGAATGTAACAATTGTTTGTAGTGGTGCAATGGCTACCAAAGAAGTTTTTTCAATCAATTTTTGTGTTTTGTTTCATACCTTTTGTTATAAACAACAGCAGATTATTTTACTTCAGGCCCAAGCTGCCTTCTGAAAGTAGGTTATAGGAAATGGTGGATAGGATTGTATGCCCGGTACTTTATTTTTGTCATGCATGAATTATAAGAGTTATAAATGATAAACGCTTTCTAGTTATAAATGATTAAACTTTTATCTGTCTTTCGTGTGAAGTCTATGTTCTTCAAAATGGGTTTTGCTTGAAATTTTACTGTTGCATTATAAGTTATCTGATCTTGACTATGGTGCGAGGCCAGGACAGATTTGACATGGCTAGATCCAGTAACTTGGAAAAAAGGTGGGGTTGGGGGCAAAAAGGGAGAAGGGCTTATAAGTAATTTTACATAGTTATTTTGATAATAAAAATTCTAAATAGATGTTGTGAAGAAAAAATAATGTGTAAAAAGTAGACATCAGTCATAATTTCATAGGCCCAAGTCTGGTTCGCAAATTTGTTGAAGACATACAAGTCATATAAGAATCCAGTTTAGTAGGCCGATATTTCAAGCCCATATGAGAGAGAGAGAGAGAGAGAGAGAGATTCCAAACTCAGATCAACAAAAGTTGTAAATTCTAATTGTCAGGTTGTATAAATATGTAGGTCAATGCTTTGCTACAGCATAGCAGTTATAACACCAAAAGACTGCCCAAGGTAGGAGGAAGATTCACAGACTCTCAAACCCATGAAAAGAAACAGATTTAGATATTTAAAAGACTTTTTTTTTTTTTGGCCAAGGGATATTTAAAAGACTTTAAACCTGTAACATGCCTGCCCAAGAAAAACAATTCAATTTTAAAAAAAATTTACATAAAATAATGCTGATAAAATGTATATAGAAGTAGATACTAGAACTGCAGAGATAATCTTACAAAAAAATATGCTGATACAAGTATTTATCAATCAATTCCCCCAATTGATTTGAGAAATTACTTATTTAACAAAATATTAGATTAGAGCTAAAACAAGCAAGAAGTCCTAGCTAAATTCAACTCCTATGTCAAGATCAAGCTTAGCAAGAATCCTGCAGGAAACCTAAATATTTAATTTTAATTAACAAAATGCCAAATTTTCTTATGACTGATAAATCATAAAACTACAATTTTGATGCCCAAGTCTTGACGTTAACAAGGAGTAAAAGGTGTATAGAAAGTTTTACTATTCTAACTAGACATAAAATACAAAGGCTTCTCTATTTTGTATATGTTCTTACTTAACTACTTCATAATTTTGCAATTTTCAGTCATATATTATGCCCTCTATAAGAAAAAGACCAGGGCAAGCATCCAATGTCATAAAGATCAGTTTGACAACCCTAATTTGAATCTAGAAATAACTACTTGCTTCTAAGAAACAACATATTTCATCTAAGACTAAGAAGTAAGAACCAAATTTACCATAATATCTGTCCAAGCATATACAATCAGATATTATTAATTTGTCAACCCCTCATATGAATATATAATTTTGGTTGAAAGGGTCCTCTCAGTCTCATCTCTCCAAATATTAACATTCAAGGAAAACAATTCAATGTTTTTTTAAAAAGTAACCAGCTAGCCTGTTTAAGTTTGGCCCATCAAATTTTTGTGTTGCGCTCGTGCTGCCCATATAGCTAGGACCTAGGCCCGGCATGATCCACAGCTTGCAGTCCATGAATGGTAGTGTTTGTGCTCGTGCTCATGCTCGTGCTCGTGTTCATGCTTGATGGCCTAAGAACTTCAGCTCCATGCGACCCATTTTTTCTTTTAGAGGTGCTCTCGTAATACAGAGCTTAACGTCCTCATTGGCCTACAAGGTATATTTCTTTACGTTTTTTATTTTCCACCAAAAGCGAAAATTCAATTGATTATTAGCATGTGATTTGTATGTATTTTTCTCTTGAAATAATAAGCACATCATGAGTAAACTTAATTTCATTGGGAAATTATATGATTTAGATAGATGGAGATGAGTACATAGTAAACATACTATATTACTTCCTAAAACTACTGTACACAAAAACTACTATATCACACTCCCCCTAATTCCTCTTGTATATTTCTCAGGCCGCAGCTATGATAAGAGGGTGATGATATCGATTGTCATAAATGGATCGTGGACAGTCGCTTCACAAATAAGTTGAAGTTGTCGTCCCGATCCAACATGCTTACTCGGACATACTTTGGGCCAACCCCAAAGTTCTTTCCCCCTCGGGTCAAAATCTTGTGCCCCCTCAAGAAGCTCTCGCAGTCCTCCACATCATCATGTTCACATTTTAACCATGCGAAAGCTGCAAAACAGGTAAACAATTATTTCATTTATACTCCAAATACATGTTACATTGTTATACTACTCTTTTCACTTACCAGGTTGAGGATGCGAGACCTGCTCAAGGAAATGGCAGAATCCTGGCATAAATTCCGGCAGGCTAAACATTCTTCCCTTGTCCACCACTTCCCTAAGCAGCTGCCACCTCTCTGCCATCAGGTGGTAGCTAATCTCAAAGAAGGATTCAATAACATCCGAGCTGCCAAGTTTTTCACTGCTGTTGCTCATCGCTTCTAAAATCTTGGCAGCCCTGAGTTGCGAATCCCTGGACACACCAATGGTGCTGAGCTCTATGAATTTTATCATTTTTTTTGCAACTTCAGCATCTTTCACTAGAGCCCACCTGGAAGAACATGCAGAAGAGAACAATTTAGTACAGCAGCAAGCAGCAAGTAAAGGAGTGTTGCAGGAATAAAAATGCTGCAAATAAAATCAAACCAAGACAGATGATCATTTTGAATGAAGAGAGCTTACCCAATGCGTGTCCCAGCATGACCCGTGGCTTTGGAGACAGTGAACAATGTCAGGTCATGGTCTGATGGTGAAGTTATGGGGGTATATTGTGGCCAGTAGTAAGCCAAGTCGTGAATCAATATACCTCCACTTCGATTCACCATCGAATACCTGACACAACCATCCGGGTTGTTGGGGGAGGTGACTATCTCAATGTATGAACCCTCTGTGGTGAAGTTACGAGCATCACCAGCCCATTTATACAGGCCTGATTTTTGGTAGTCAGTCATGGAGGGGTAAGACTGCAAAGAAATTATGAAGATCCATTATAAATCATTATTATCTTAGACAAGAGAATCAGCCATCAAAAAATGGAGATTCATTAATTTCACTGTTTTTTTCCCCACTAGAATGCAAATTCAATTTAATGGTCACAGACACATCACATGTGATGAACTATTAGGCCCTTAGAAAAATGAAGCACAAACTTTATGAATGTGAAACGAGAGCAAGCTGTGAATGACACAGTTTATCAAGTACATAACCATGTAACACGTTTTATATGTATTAAGTATTCTTTAACTGTGTGATAAAGTGTTATATGGTTGACTTGAAAGTAAAGAAATAGAGTTATTATATATGAAAGCTAGATAGGCATTTTAGTTATTTGATCTATCCAATTGGGCACATGCATGCACAGTGGTATGTCACTGTGTGCAGAGGAGGATAAATGAGGACTCAGGACAGTGGAACAAAAGACCAAAAATAATTGAGTTTCCAAAGTCAAGTTCCAGAATCAAGGCAGGAAAAATAAATGACATATTTATTAAATGGTTTTGCCTTTGTTCTTCTGGGAAAAAGATATTGTTGCTAAAAAATTGTGTTCCAAGAAACGTCTTACATTTTGATATGTACTTATCCAGGTCAAAAAGGAAAAGAATTTTGAGAAATGGGCTTACAATGGTAATTTTTGCATTATGAGATGAAAATCAAATATTGTCAGACCAAAATCATGTTCTTTATTATGCATGAAAAGCCAAGCAATTGATAAAAGCAGCCAACTTCACACAAATATCTAGTACTTATGGTAAGCAATTCTAAATTAAAGTGGCCACAGCTTTCACAAAAGCATGTCCACCATGCTAAGTGATGATATAAACAAATATATAATTAGGGGAATAAACCATATGGCACCATCACTGATGCATTTCACTTTTGCCTGGATTTGCTAGCAAGTAACAAGCAATACTAGTGAATCAGAAACTTGTATCTCTAGAATTTGAAAGCATTAAATATTGAACCAACCAACAAACAGAATCAAACACAAAATATCAAGCTCACCGAGTAGTATGGGGATGCAGACACCACGCTAATGGGCTCAGATCCATCTTTAGGAGCAAGAGCAAAAAGTGCAGCTAAAATTAGCTGTGATGAACCTGTCCCAACCACAATGCGGCGACCTTGAGTGACAGCATTGCCCACCACCTTGTGTAGCCTGACAACTTGTTTGGCAAACTCTGGCTCCAAAAACCAGCAAAGGCTTTTAACATCTGAGAAATAGCTCATAGATTGCCATCCAGGGATCACAATCGTGGTTCTCTCACTCATCTGCTGCCAGTACTTTTCGTACATAGTCGGGTCGCCGCTGCATTTACCAAAACACAAACACAAACACAAACACAAACACAGTTACATGTCATATATAAACACATGGTTGAACTTGAACAAACATAGAATAAAGATGGAATTTTGATGAGGGATTCTTTGAAAACTCTTCCATCATATGGTCCAAATAGCATATGCTTGGCATGCAACTCACTTCCCCATTTGAAAAAGGTAGCAAAGCATACAATGAAAGTGAAGAGTGAAACCAAAAAACATACAGACAGTCACATATAATTAAGGTAGTATAAAAGTGAAAAATGTGATTCAAAAAAGAGGAGGAAACATAAAAATTGCATGGAGCCAGGGAGGTAGGTATGGGGAAGGCAGTAAATGGGGATGATGGGGGGTGGGTCCCTGTCCATCAAGAGATCAATGATTAGATGTATACATATATAACATCATATCAGTGTCCTCAGTGTATATGTCAATTGCTAATAGACCTAATTACATAATGGGTTGAATCTTTAGTAGGTCCCACACAGTGGTAAGATCCAGAAAATCGCTGAAAAGCTAATTTGCAATTTGGGGCGGCCAAAAGTATAAAGATCTCGGACAACCCACGGCGCACTTTAGTCTTTTTTTACAGTTTCCCAAAGGCCAAAGGTGGGTCTTTGTGCAGAGGAACAAAATGGGGCATACGGCACCCCACACAAGCATTAAGCATGCATGTACTTCTAAAGCCCTAATAGTGCCTTGTGCTAACATGCACTTTGGGTATTTTACTTTAAAAAAACATCCACCTAGGGGACTCCAACTTTTGCATCTTGGACACTGGCCAGAAAAATTTTTAGCTGTTTAATTTGTTGGCCAGAAAAATTTTGAGCAGTTTGAGGTCCACAACTATGGTACCAATGAATGATGATGTTGTGTTGGTCAAAATGTCAATTTATATTTTCCACCGCCCATGGTGCATGTTAGACTCCAGTACTACCACCACCAATCCCACCCCAGTAGCTTGGGAACAGGAAAATGACAAAACAAAAACAGTCATCCAGTACAAAAGGGCTGCCCAACTCTAACATGCACCATGGAAAATCTCAATCAAAACATGGACCCTCTGCCTCTGGGCCTGCCCTTTCTCTATCCTAGCTAACGTAAGCCCTAAGCGCACTTTAGAGGGAATCCCTGCAGCAGTGAACACAGTTAAGAAAGCAAATACAGAAAAGTAAAGAAATACTTTATTTTTTAAGTGAACACACTGAGTGAGTGAGTACTTAAAGGTCTTTTGATTCTTTTTGCAAACCATCACTGACGTCAAGTGAGGTTTCTGACATAATATTTTGACCTCCCTTAGATATGAGATGCCATCACCGCTTGCCTAACACTTCCCCCATGCCCATTTCCTGGGATTCAAAATGACCATTTTGCCCCTCACTTTGACCAAAAATTTGGAGTGTGCTCAAAGCCTCAAAGATAAATCGCAAGGTCAGAGTCTGACACAAGGAGTTAAATGATAGAGCAAGAAAACTCATGGGTAGGTTAGCGATAAATTATAATCGAAGAAATGTCAGTGGAGGAATTTGATAATATAATTGAAAGGCAGAACAAAGTAGAAACTTACTGGTCGAGGTTGATAACCTTCTCTTCTTCTTCTTCTTCTTCTTCTTCCACACCATTTTGACCCGAAGACGAATCATTCAGTTGCAGAAGGGTCCTCTTGCTTGCGTGAGGGTCCTTCTCAACACCACCGTCAGCCATTGATGCTTCTCTCTGCTTCTTCACAGAGAACCCATGAGAGACCTGTTGCTTCTCACCCTTCTCATAAACCAGCACTACAGTTCTCATAATCAAGCTCAGATTGAGGGCCAGAGAGAGCACAAGAAAGTTTCTCATGGTGAAAATTCTCAGAAAGTTGGTCATTTTTTAAAACGAAGGATTAAAAACAGAGTACTGAAAACAGAGTAATGAAGGCAAAGTGAGAGAGTTGAGTGTGCTAGGTACTTCAGTGAGTGAATGTGTGAGGAGCTCAAAACACTGAAGGGGTGATTTATAGAAAAACTCAGAAGATGAAAACAAAAACTTCAATTTCCAAATGGAAGGCAAAGAAGCGAGCTATAACGCATGCAAAGCTTTGGTGGCGAGGACTACGGATTCTGAGGCAGACGGTCCAATTTCAACAAAATGAGTCAATTCAATCTTGACAAAACTTTGAAACGGATTCTTGGAGGAATCTGCGGGACGGTTTTGAGTCTTTGGATTTGACTGAAAAAGAAATTCCAGATTTCAGGGGTTCTAGAGCTCTCTGTGCATGTGGGTTCAGAGAGGTAGTAAATTGCTCTGGCTCTGTTCAAAATTGTCTAAAAATAATGTTCACCTAAATCGAATAGGCATTAGAGAAACATAGCAAAGAAACAAAGAGTAATTAATAATAGTAGCATATCAGATATGGTGGTTGATATTTTTCAAAGCTCTGTTTAGAGATTGAGAGAAATACCAAAAATTAATCTTAAAAACAGCACAAAAATGGAAAAAAGAAAACGAAAATGGAACAAAATTGATGAGGTGGGTTACGGGTAGAGGTCAAAATGCAAGGAGGGAACTTGAAAACACTTCTTCCGACCGGGGATTTTCTCAGGAATCAAGAAATCCCAGTTCGATTTTCCAGGAAAATCGCAGCTTTCCGATGCTAGATCTCGAAAAAAATAAAAACCCAATAAAAGAGTTGAGCAGATTCATTGTTCCTTATTTATATAAATATATGGCAGGAATATTGCTGCACGGGTTAATGAAATAGAAAAGCTGCTCTTACTAAATGATCTGTCTCCATCCCTCTGTTTTTTTTTTTTTGGCCTCTGTCTCGATCCCTCTGTTTGCTTTTTCCTTGCTCTTCTCTTTATATATCTCTTTTTTTTTTTTTATGTGGCTTTTTTTATTTTAATATGATTTTTTGAGCTTTGGCATTTCAATCTCTTTTATGTTTTTGAGTTGTAAACAAAATGGAGTTTTGATTTGGACTAGAAACTAGAGAAGGAAGAGGATAGTGACTAGTCACTGTCAGAGAGACAAATGAAATTTTGTAAACCCATATTTTGTCCATAAAAGAGTTTTTGCTAATTCCGTTTGAAAATGAAACTTTTCTGCGTTTTAGACTTTTAGTGCATGTTTTCTTGTTTTTGTTTTATTTTATCTTTCTAATAAGTGAGATGTTTTTACTTATATATATGTGTCTTTGTTGATGTTGTTTCTTAACTCTCTTTTATCCCAATATTTTATATTAAATTGCTTTTCATAAATACTTTTCTTTTGTCTCCAACTCTTTAAAAAGTTTCACTGCTACCATTTTCTATGTAAGGAATTAGGGCATCCCTTACAAAAAACATTTTGCTGACTCTAAAATTTCTACTACCAAGAGAACACAAAAAACAAATGATTTCGAATGTATATGTTGATCATTTTATCAAACATCAAAGTACTATTTTTTGTAATCATTTGAATCAACAAACAAGAGAATAAACAATGATGATAACATCCTCTGTAACGAACAAAAATAACTTTTAACCGTTTATTTGTCTATAACCAACTTATAAATAGAAACAATAAAACCTAATCATTTGGACTATCGGTCATATTCAAATCCAAAAGATAAAGTTAAGCGACAATGATGAGGTTTTCTATAACGAACTATTATGATTTATAATTATTTATTCGCCTATAACTAACTTTTATAGATGAAAGGAGTACGAGGTTCGTAATATATTTGCCATTTTGTATTACCAACTAGAGAAAAAAAATCGTACAATTTTCTATAACTAATTCATATAATTAATGAACTAAAAAATTATAGGGCTTTGATTTATAGTCCCCTAACTACTTTGGAGTTCTCTAATCATTGAAACCATCTAAACTATAGTATATCCTACACTAATAAACTCTTACAAGCCCTAATAAGAGTTTATTTTTCAAATAGTGTAGATTTAGTAATGTAGTACTACTAATTAAGGTAAGAAATAAGAGTTATAACAAATTTGTTGACAATAACTTGTTATAATATATTCCCTACTACCATATTGGTTTATGGTCAATAATGTTTTTAACACTGTTTGAATTTTTTTCTTCCTAAGCATTTATGTAAGTATGAGATGTAAAAAGACAGGCATATGAGATTGAAAAAATGAATGAGAGTATGCTTACTTGCGTAACGTCTCACATCCACAACATGATGCACAATGAAATTGAAAGCATCGAACGTTGTTGTTTGTTTCTCTTATACTTGCAGAGGGGTAGAGGGATAGTGTTTGGATGGGAATGGAAATAAAAGAGAGAGTTTGGTGATGAAGACCTAATTTATCCACTGATAATATGATAGCAGGCATTAATATATATGATGCCACCGGTGGTCATAAATCATAACGTACTCATCAAATTAATTCAATCCATTGTCGTATTAGTAGAGCAACTATCAGCACATGTATTAAGGTCTCCTCTCCACATGGCATTGCCCACTTGCAATTGTATCACAATCTTCACAAACTACCACTTTCGATAATGGAAGGACCGCCCATCTTTAGGTTAGATATAACAAAGTATATATCAACTCCCTATTAACTATTACTCAAATAATATCAGCTGACCTAGGCTCGACATGACTCATAGCTCGCGGCCCATTCGTACTCCTGTAGTGCTTTAAACTGGCCGGTTCAAAGGCCTATTTAGTGCTCGTGCTTGTTCCTTCCTTTGCTCGTGCATGTGTCTAATGGACTAAAACTTCAACTCAGCTCATTTACTTGTGTTGTACTTGTGCTAGCTCTACCTATTTTGTGCTCTGTCATGTCGTGTCCATCTTAATCTTTTCGTGCTAGTGTCAACTCATCCCATTTGAAACCTCTATTTACTCATTATCTTACTCTTCCTTGCCACTTGATCTTTTTCATTGAACCCAAATCTTCCCAGAAGTTAAGAGCGAAAAAATAAAAGCAAAAATGGTACTAAGCATTTGGCTACAAAGCTGGTGGTATATCAAGCAGATTTTCTTTGTTGTTTTGGACAAAGTAGATGAAATAGAGATGAAAGGGATAAGACACATGCATTCCTGGAGTACAAAAGGGCTGGGAACCTCTGCCTTATTTAGGGTCCACAAAATCAGCACTATGAATAAAAAAGGCTTAATTACTTAATTGGGTCTTCAAAACCTTGGGACCATATTTATGTGATTGAGAATTTGAGAGCTCAGTCATAGTAATCTCCTCAAAGGGATTAAAAACCAAGTCCCTCCTAAGGCTCCTAGTTCACATGGTTTGATGCTTCAGGCCCTCAGCAGCCTCAGCAGCATCAGCTTGATCATTGATGCATTTAAGCACAAAGCAGGTCACTATCTCCCCCTAGCAAAAGTGGTCCAATGCGTAGCGATGAAAACCTCACCATTTTCAAAGCTGCAACCATTAAGGAAATGGTCCTTTGATCTGAGGAGATGGTCCTTCCTAATGATAGGGGGAAAAAAATCTTATTTGAAGCAACATAAAATAATTTGTGGTTTTAAAAGTTTAAGTAAAAAAACTTTTTTTTTTTTTTTGGGGCCAGGAAAATATAAATAATTTATTCATTGCAAATTTGAAACAATATAATTATTATTTTATATAAGGGTATTTTTGCTAAAGAATATTATCCTACCTTCACACTTTTCTAGTATAAATAGAAAGAAGTACCAACGTGCTTAAATCATTAAGATGGTGTCAGCCTTCCTACTAGTATAGGGCAGGTTAGAGTCTGCTATTTTGGGCAGAATAATATTTGGATCAAGTTTTGGGTACCTCAAGTTTTCCCACCTTTAAAATCAAGGTTACCCCGCCCTTAAAATCACAATTTCGAGGTCACCCCACCCCTAAAATTAGGCCTCGGCAATGGGCCGGGCTGGACAAGCCCGGCCCTTAGTTTTCGGGCTCGGGCCGGGCTCGAGTCGGGCTCGGGCTTGTAGTATATGAGCCCAATAGGGCTTTAGGGCCGGGCCGGGCCGGGCCCGGGCCTCAGTCACATGTTCGCAGCCCACCCGTGAGCCTCGGGCCAATAGGCCAAAATTGGGCCGAGCCGTGTAGGCCCGATTGGGCTGCCCAAAATGGGCCTTTTTGTTCAACTGTTGCAGGTCAACAGTGGGCCGGGCCGGGCTTTTTTTTGTTCTAAGTTTTAAGTTTGTACAACATACCAATTCAATGTTCAAAAATTAAAATTCAGAATCCATATTCCACAAGTATAGAAGGTTGAAATTGATAATAAATAACAAGAGGGGGAAATGCATCACTATAGAATGTGTACATCCCAACTAGGTTGGCACCTACACACCCATCTATCATTTGCATTTCACATGTACATCCCAACTAGGTTGGCACATACACAACCCTCAAAAACCTAATATTTTATTGAATTAATGCCAATAATACAATTTACAAATCTGGGCAGTCCACAAAGCAGTTCACAAATTAAAAACTAAGTACTATGAAGTCCTCAATCCTTATGGAGTTTACAAATTATAAAGTCAGCAAGTTAGAAACTTAAAAAATATGCAGCCTAGACCTAAGTTGATGATGCAACAGGGGAATGGCTTTCTTCAACAAGGAACTCGGGTCTTGATAGCTTGATGTTCATTAATTCCTCTGCACGGTCTTCATCTTGAGCAGCGTCTTGCATTCTTGCTTCAGCTAAGCGCCAATCTTTAACACAGATTAGTGCTTCTATGGTGTTTGGACTCAAGCTAGCCCTCTTCTCACTCACCACTCTACCACCTGCACTAAAAGCAGCTTCAGATGCTACACTTGTAGCTAGAATAGTTAGTAAATCACGAGCCATGATGGAAAGCACAAGATACTGTGTATCATGTGACTTCCACCATCCCAAAACAGAAAATGTAGACTCATCAACATCATCTAAAACTGGTGCATCAAGATAATATTGCAAATCAGAAGTAGAGCTTAAAGAGGACTGAACAACCTTAGCCATTTTCAAGGCTCTCATAGCACTATTTTGAAATGCAGGAAGAGAAACTAGTTCAGAAGCAAAACTACCAGAATTATGGGTAATTTCAAAAGAGACATGTGAGGATGCAGCAGACACATGTGACTTGTAATATTCATACAATTGAAACAAAGAAGACTTAATGCCATCAACCTTAACCATAATTTCATCTTGGCTACAACCAACAAGTTTTAACCATGTACCAATTGCCCAAAGTTTGAACCTAGGATCCATAACAGTTGCAAAACAAAATACTTTCGGAAAATTTTCCCAATATTTATCAAATTTAGTCTTCATTGCAGTCACAGCAGTTTAAATAAATCAATATGAGAATATAATTGAAATGCACATAAGATATCAACTAAACATGTTAGCACACGACTAGAAGTAGGATAATACACACCAGATAAAATTTTGGTGGAAGAATCAAAAATCTTTAAGAAACTACATACAAACTGAGCAACAAGCCAATCATGTTCAGTTGGAATATGCAAACTTGTATTTCTAAAAGATTGATGCAGTGCTTGAACATATCTATGCAAGGCAGCCTTATATTTAATTACTACTTCTAACAGTTCATATGTGGAATTCCACCTATGAGGAACATCATTATCTATGTTTCTCTTATCCAAACGAACATCAACACAACATTTTTTCCAAAGTTCATGTCTCTTATTAGAAGAATTCAAACTACGGACAATTGCAACAATTTTCTCAACAGAAGGACCCAAAATAGTCAAACCATCTGGCACAATCAAGTTCATAACATGAGCACAGCAACGCACATGAAATATTTGTTTAGGCACATCATCAGCCATAAGAAATAAAGGCAGCAACTCAGCAACTATATCATTATTTGAAGCATTGTCTAATGTAATTGAAAATATTTTATTGTGGATATGCCAAGAGTTGAATTCCTCACTTATATGACTTGAAAGTGACTCTCCACTATGTGGATACTCAATCATTTTAAAACAAATAATTCTTTTATTTAAGTTCCAGTCAGAATCAATGAAGTGAGCAGTTAATGACATAAAACCAAGTTTCTGTCTAGAAGACCAAACATCAGAAGTCAAACAAATTCTGCCTTCATATTTTGAAAAATAAGACAGCAATTGATATTTCCCTTCAACAAACAGTTTCATAACATCCCTTTTACAAGTTGTGGCATAAATGCCTTTATATTGTGGAGTAAAGCCTCTTTGAATCATTCCTTTAAAATCATGTTTTTCTACAAAAGTAAATGGTAATTCTGCCCTAATTATAAAATCAACAACTTCTTTTCGAGCATTTTCCTCATCATAAACAAAAAGTGACATATTACCACCATAACCAGATTGAAAAATCATTTGGTTGCCCATATTAGCTTTTTGAAATTCAAGATGCTTCTTATAATGACGAGTTAAATAAGTAGTACCACCACCAGAACCACCAGTTAAATGCTTCTTACAAAAAGTGCATTTAGCTTTTACAACAGACTCACCATTTTCAATTTCAATTATTTTTTCAAACCAGGTCCATACTTCACTTCTACCAGATTTAGTTTTAGAACTAAGGTCAATAATAGGGACAACTGGGGATTCACTTTCAATTTCAGGAACACTTGGAATTGGGGGTTTAGGAACAGGTGGGGGTCTAGAGTGAGTGTGGTTGGGGGGGAACCAATGGATTCAGGGATGTCTGCCATACTAGGTTCGGGTTGACTAGTACTACTAGGCTGAGACATCAATAGACTCACCATTTTCAATTTCAATTATTTTTTCAAGCCAAGTCCATACTTCACTTCTACCAAATTTAGTTTTAGAACTAAGGTCAATAATAAGGACAACTGGGGGTTGATCAAGGACAATTGGGGATTCACTTTCAATTTTAGGGACACTTGGAATTGGGGGTTTAGGAACAGGTGGGGGTTTGGAGTGAGGTGTGGTTGGGGGGGAACAAATGGATTCAGGGATTTCTGCCATACTAAGCTCGGGTTGACTACTACTATTAGGCTGAGACATCAAATAGAAACTCAAAAACTCAAAATTCAAAAATTGGTTAATACAAAAACTCAGCAACCACACAAATCAGAAACTCAATAACCACACAAATTAGAAACTCCGCAACCACATAATTCAGAAACTTAGCAACCAAATAATTCAAAAACTCAGCAACCACACAATTCAAAAACTCAGCAACCACACAAATTAGAAACCCAACAACCATACAAATCAGAAACTTAAAACCACACAAACCAGAAACCATTCACTCACAGTACCAGCACCACAGCAAGCACCAGCACAGCCACACAGGACAGCATCATGACAAGCTATCTTTTGCAACCCTAACAAACAACAGAAAAGACAGTTGTTAGTGTCGAAAAAAACACACGTNAAAAAAAAAAAGGGAGACATGGGGTAGGGGCTTACAGACTTGCAGTGTGGTGGGCTGTGTAGATGCCAGTAACCCAGGTTGCAAAAGAGCTTGTGGTGGAGTCGCTGGTGCGATCTATGAAGGTGGGTTTGCTGGAGTGTGGAGTGTGGAGGGTGGAGATTTGTGGGTTTTAAAGATTTCTAGGTTTGAGTCTCAGAATCCAGAAATCGAGAGTTTGAGAGATTGAGAGCTGAGAAAGTGAGTCTTTGAGAGTGAGAGAGATTTGAGAGTTCCACTGTTTCAGAGATTGAGAGCTGAGAGAGATCGAGAGTTTGAGAGATTGAAAGTTGAAAGCATGAGTCTTTGAGAGTGGGAGAGATTTGAGAGTCACTATTTCAGAGATCGTTGAAAGCTGAGAGAGATCGAGAGTTTGAAAGTTCGAGAGATGAGAGAGAGTGAGTCTTTGAGTAATTTTTGCGATTTAAGAGTTTCAATATTTCAGAGATCATTCAGAACTGAGAGAGATCAAGAGTTTGAGAGTTTGAGAGATGACAGAGAGTGAATATTTGAGAGATCGAGAGTTTGAAAGAGATCGAGAGATGAGAGATTGAGGCTTGCAGAGATGAAGATTTAGGGTTTGAGAGAGAGAGAAAGAGAGGGAAACGGCGCTGAATTGTGAGTGATGAACTGAAGAGATGAAATGAAGGTGAAGGTGATGATCAGTTGATCTGTTCTACATCTGCAAGTGAAGGTGATGCAGGCTTGCAGATGCAGCAATGGAGATCTAGGGTTTGAGAGCGAGAAAAAGAGAAACGGTGTCGAAAAGATTTGTGATGAACTGAAGAGATGAAGGTGGTGGGTTTAGTTTAGGGTTCTATTCTGCAAGTGAAGGTGATGCAAGTTACAGGTGCAGCGATGGAGATTTAGGGTTTGTGAGAGACAGAGAGAGACAAAGAGAAACGGCGCTGAAGATGAAGTGATGAAAAGATGAAAATGAAACAGAATGGAGGCGTGATTAGGGTTAGAGAGGTGTGGGTTTTGATTCAGTGTGGTGAGGCTTCTTCGCACCAAATCCATCCACCAATAATATTTTGCCATGTGTCATGTGTGTTTAGTGGCTAAGCTTGGCAGATTGGGGTTTCGGCAGATTGGGTTGGGGTTTGGGCTGTTTAGTGGCATATTGGGGTTTCAAAACCTAAACCCTAAACCCTAAACCCTACACTCAAACAACCCTCAAACTTAATTAAATTAACCTTATAAGTTATATATTATAGTAAATTTAAAGTTTTATTTTTTAAACCTTGTAAACTTATAGTAAATATAAATTTAAGGCTTTAAGCCTAGCTATAAAATTATAAGTTAACTTATAGTATATATATTAATAAGACTATAAGAACTAAACTAATACCAAGGAGTTAAATTTCGGTTTTGTGGAAATTTT
>QANT01004493.1:0-38731 GCA_003254885.1 Purshia tridentata | reverse complement strand
TTTCTCGGGCATGAATAGTTCGTCAGCATATATAATAATTGCCGTTTGTTCCAAACTTGCAATGAAGTTAAAGTCAGAATCAACAGTTTTTCCACAAATGTGTGTTTTTCTACATGGATAACAAGCTTACCAAGCAGGTAAAGCCATTGAATATAATTTTTGCTTGGCAAAGTGCAAGTCCAAACATCTCTGAAAATGGGTGACCGGCTGACCACTCCTATATTCTTAGTTAAAGCTGAAGTTTCTATGGCCTGTACATGTAAACATCAGTACTCGATCAAAGGCGACAGAGACTAGCCTTCACTTGGACAGACACTTCGAAAATAGCCTCAAAGGACAACAAAGTTTCCATGGAGAAAGCTTCAACACAGGGCACTACAATGCAAGATGAGGAAAGGACCAGTTCTAGGGAGGAGAGATTCGAAGAATTGAGAACAGCACTACAAAGTCCAACACCAAGCTCGAAACCAAGGATCCAAAAGGTTCCCTTCATGCTTCGAGATAATGAAAAATTCCAGAAGTACTATGTGCCAAGGGCAGTAGCAATCGGCCCTTTTCATCATGGTACACCAAGGTGCCAGCTTTCACAAGAATTCAAGCTTAAGTTGACAAATAAATTTGTCAAAGAAAGTGGCAAGACAGATGAATATTTGTACAACAAGATTGAAGAGAATATCAATGAACACAGGAATTGCTACGATGAGGAAGCAACAAAGCGCTACGATGATGAGACCCTCGCCTGGATGTTGTTCTTGGATGGGTGCTCAACCTTACAGTTCATATACTCCTTTATCAATGAAGATATAGAAGAATTATTTAAGATCAAAAGGGACCAGATAGCCTTTGCACAACAAGACTTGTTCTTGCTAGAGAACCAAGTCCCTTATCAAGTCCTCAAGCTGTTGATAAGCTCAAGCAATAATTCCACGGTGTTGAATCAGTCAATCGAGAAATTTGTTCAGCTGCACATTATGCCAAAAGTGAAGAAGCAACAACCAGGCAACCACCTAGCTATAAGCACAGAAGAAGATCCAGAGCCCACTCATCTTCTTGAGCTTCTTCGGACAAGAATGCTAGGTCCACTACGACAAAGTGATGTTCAAAATAACACAGCTAAAAATTTCCCCGGACAATCTTTTCGAAATGTACAGGAGCTTAAAGCAGCTGGAATCTATTTCAGGCCTAGTAAGAGTAGCTCCTTGCGGGACATATCTTTTAATTCTCACTGGTATGCAGGATTCCTCAGGCTTCCTCCAATATCAGTAGACGACTCAACGGGGCCTAAGTTCTTAAATTTGATAGCCTATGAAATGTGTCCTGACTTCCAAAATGATTTTGGGGTCACCTCTTACACAGGTTTCCTCGATGCACTCATTGATCATGCAGACGATGTTAAGGAGCTAAGGTCAGCACGCATACTTCACAACTTACTTGGGAGTGATAATGAGGTGGCTCAACTCTTCAATGAGATAGGCACTGACTTGGTCCCTAACACTGAGATATACAGCAATGTTAAAGCCAGCGTAGAAAAGCACTACAAAACCAAGTGGAAGACCTGGTTGACTCAGTTCTATCATGATCATTTCAGTAGCCCCTGGACTTTCTTGGCTTTCATGGGTGTAACAGCAGCACTTTGGTTAAGCGGCATCCAGACTTGGTACACAGTCCATTCTCCACCCTCTCCCTGTCGTGCCTTATGCCAATACTTCGAAAAAAATCTACACATAAAGTGAGACATATATAGAGGTAATAAAAATATATTTGGTGTGTTTTTATAAGCGTTTCTGCCTTCTGGTTTTTTTGGTACATGGTTCTACACTTCCCCAATTGCCGTCACCAAAAGAGTTTTTCACAAGTCATAGTTTCGCAAGGGCCCTATCAATCTGGTACTGTTACAAGGTCCATATAACGCAACTTTTCAGTTCTCATGTGTTTTACTGTGTGAGGGTGTGACTAAAATAAGTCAATTTGAAAATGTACTTTCTTTTTCTTAATTTGGCAGAAGTTTTTGTCAGATGTACTTGAATTTTGTGTGTGAAGTGTATTTGCAAGTTCTCATGTAATAAACAATGTGATTCCATATGTTTCCTATTTTATGAATTGCAGTAAAATAACGACCAAGTTACATCTTGGAAGCAACTTATTCTCAGAATTTCCAAGAACCTTTGACAAAATTGAGTCAGGCGTACATCATTCTGAGAGCTTAACTCGAATTTGGTGTTCAAATTAAGAAACCAAATTCGTTCACCCCTGCTCAGTTCAAATTGAATTTGAAGTTTCATTTCTAAGTTCTAACCGGCCTCAATTAGCCCAATCTCAAGAAAAAGATTAGTCCAAAAACTTTCAGATGACCTATTCCATTTCAGGCAAATGAAAGCTCCAATAAGTATAGCTTCAATTTATTCAGCCTAAAAACTGTAATAAGTATACTGCAGAACACTACAACTATTATTTACTTAAATATATGTATTAGAAACTTCCAAATCCTTCCAGCCTTCAAATAAAACAAATTTTCAACAATTTTAACTTCTTTATCTTTCTTGAAGACTTGATCTATAACTCAGGCATTCAGAGGTGATGTCATGGAGCTAATTTCAAAGAAGTTAAATTTTTTTATGTTAACTACTATTTGTGTCTCTTTGAATTTTTCTTCAACTTCAGTTAACTTCTCTATCTTGAAAGCCTAACATGTAAACTCATGATTTGTAGGTGAATGTGATATCTCAGTAACGTAAAAATAACTTGAGTACAGTTTTTTTTTTTTTTCCCATTTTTTCCTACAAACCAGAATGGGTAAACCAACATACAAGGAAAACTAACCTTATTGATTACACGCCATCAAACATAGCAATGTTGGCTTGCATGTAAGCACACAGCATATATTAAAACATTTAAATCTTTGAAGCCATTTTCAACCACAAAAGTTTCTGTGAGCTAAGTATTGCACAAATAATATAACAGCGGTAAGGATGAGTTCTTTTTTTCATTTCTTTTCCTTTATTTCTTTTTCAAAAGTAGATGATTCATAATGATTTGTCGACAGCTATAAGCAACTCTACGTATTTTTGAGATGCTAATTCACCAACACAATATGAATAATACAAATTATATCAGTCATCCTAATCTCTATCCTGTATCAAGTTGCTGATCATCTTTACCAAAGGGAGAGTTCCCTTTGCCATAATTTCTATTCTACTAGCATTAGAAGCATGAGAAAACAGTGAAAGCCCAAAAAATATAAGATCGGGAAGAAACAGTCGAGATGACAAGAATCCATGCCAATAATGGGGTTCTAGATCAAAAAATGCATTGAAAAACCTCCGAGTGGCTTTCAAATCAAGCTTAAGCAGAATAGCCATACCAAAACAGAAGAACTCCCGTTGTCTCCTCCTTTGTATGGGCCATAAATCCTTCCAAACTTCTGCAGACAGTTCATTTCCTGAAAGAATTCTATCAGAACCAAGGTACTGAACTATGGCATTTGCAACAATAGGAGCCGCTGCCAGAGTCCTTGCAACCATATACCCAGTTGAAGGGTGCACCATCCCAGCTGTACCACCAATTCCAACAACTCTTTGAGGAAGCACTGGGAGGGGTCCGCCCATTGGAATGACACAATGCTCATCCTCTTCAATGCTCTTAACCTTTATGCCTAGGTGCTTTAATCTAGCAACCATCCTTTCCTGGATATCTTTCATGGATACTCCAGGCTGAGCTACTAGAGAAGTTTCTTCAAGAAATATCCTGTTGGATGAGAAGGGCATTGCATACAGAAAAGTAGGGATCCTAGCATTTCTCTCTTTCAGTTCAATATTATTGTTCAGATGTGAATCTCTCCAATCCATAAAAACCATCTTATCTACATCAAATGGATGTTCTTCAACCTCAGCCAAAATGCCATAAGCCACTTGGTAACCTGGATTGTACGGTTTATCATACTGTACAAGGCATCTTGAAAAACCAGTTGCGTCAAGAACTACAGCAGCTTGAATTGTGACACCGTCATTGCAAATTAACAGTGATTTGTCCTCCTCATGAATAACCTTAATAACTTTAGCTTGGTGAAATTTGACACCATTTGATATGCATTTTTGCAGCATTTTGGACTTCAGCTGCTTCCTATTAACCCTCCCATATGGCCTATCAAGATCTTTTTTCGATTTTTCATCTATGTACACAACAGCACCAGTCCAGGTAGTGTCCAGGCAATCAAGCAAATCCATGGCCTCAAATTCATCCACCCAAACACCATAATTATTGGGCCAAATTAATTTGGGGGACGGGTCAATTGAGCAAACAGAAAGCCCTGCCTCCGAGACTTGCTGTGCCACGGCAAGTCCTGCAGGGCCGCCTCCCACAACTGCAAGGTCCACCACAAGATCCTTTGATGGGTCATACATGGGAAGCTCAAACTCAAGATTCTCCTTCTTGGTTTCTGGTACAAGCTCCAGAAGAGCACCACTCCTAGCATTAACACGACCAGTCTTACCCAATTTCATATGAGACTTCCTAACACCAAATCTAAGCTCATGACTTTGAAGCTTTGAAGAGCTCGAATTACTCACTTTCTCCGAAAACCCGTGAAGGGGGTGCAAAAATTCAAGCTTGTTATGTGTTTTGAGTAAAGTATCCATGAAATTCCAATATCTCTGTACAACACAAACTGGGTCGCCACCAATTTCTGATACTACAATCTGGGTGTGGAGAATTCCAGCAAGTCTCAGCTGAGAAATCAATTTCAGGGGTGGGGTCTCTGGAATCACACAGAATATGAAAAGGGTCTCATTAGAAAACTTTTACAGATACAGAGACAGCAAACTAGAGCAGTAGTATTAAAGCCACAAAAATTCCTTTAAACTTCATAGATTTTTTCCTGGAAATCTAAAAGAAATGAAGCTAATCAGTGAATTAAAGTAGTATAGAATTGATTGCTTACCAAAGAGCGGAGAGATAAGAAAAGGAAGAAATCATTTTGGAGCACAACTTATTTGGAGCTCTCCAAGACTCCAACTGAGTCCAAGGGATTTGTAAAGGTGAAGCTTGTGTGGCCTGTCCTCAACGACAAACTCAAGTGGTTCAGTCGAACTCTTGCATAGCAAAATAGGATAATTTATTTGGTGGATGTCATGTCTAGTGTCCTCCATGTCATCAACATATGAAATGGCCCACTGTTCCTCGTCGCAGTTGACAGACATGTGATGAGTGATGTGAATGTGATCTTCATTTTCATTCGTCTCTTTGTCTCTTAATTTGCCATTTACGCAGAAGCTTCGGGACAGTGAATTAATTTTGAGAAATCTGCGATTTGTTTTGGCCCTAAGTTTTTACCTTGCTCGATAGGCAATAATATTTTGGGTGTTCAAGTTGTTGACATGCATGAACGATATCTAGGATTACGGGACGGCCTAATTGAAAATGAACCGTTCAAATTTATTATTAAAATATAAATTTTAAAAAAAATTTATTAAAAAATCATTATTCTTAAGTTTTATATTAAGTTTTTTTGACATAATTTTCTTGTTTTACCGTAACAATTTTATTGGTCATTTGTATTTCTCTATATTTGGGGCAATTATTAATTTTTTTTTTTCCTATTTGACTATCCAATTAGGATATAGTTTTTAGAACGGTTCAAAGTAATTTTTTTTTCTTTTGTACCAATAAGGTCAATGGAGATGAGAGTTTGAACTTTTTCTGAATGTAATAATAAATGAATTTTAATTTTTTTCTTCTGTCCAAATGAGGTTAAATGATAAGATCAATTTTTTTATTTGTAGGTGCCATTTGTTAATTTTGTTGCTGGTTTTAGGGTCCAAGGTATGTCTTAAATTCCTTTAGGTTAGGAACACATTATTTCATGTGCTTGGAACCTAAATGCCCTCCAAGGCTTCAATTCTCAATTTATTAAGTAAAAAGCCTTCACAGTTCTTTTATGGAGTATGCTTATCAAATGCTTATATTTCTAGTAATCAAAAAAAAGAATTACAATAAAAAAGGCAAGTTAAGGGCCATTTAATAAAGGTTTTTTTAGCAAGATACCCACCTGAATTATGATTTGATTTGCATGTTACCACCTAAACTAAAAATCGAAGTACCCTCTAAATTAAATTTTTTTATTGAAAGTAGAACAGCTCTTTTGGTGATGGAAAAAATTTGGACTAAATTAACTTCCCCTGATCAACTCTATTAAATTTGGACTAAATTAATTATTGAAGGTTAAATTAACTTCCCCTCAACCTTTATAAATAACATGAAGATATCCAATTACAGATTGCGCTATCAAGGTTAAAATAATAGAGTTGGCCTCTGTAGTTTGCTTAATTCATTTTGTTCCTTGATTGAGATCCTTTGACAGAAGCCATGTATGGATAAATCAACTTTTAAGACTGCATGCTTATTTCAACATAATTATAAAATAATGATACATGAGATGGCCTGTTATTGATTCCATTTTTGCAATTTTTCAATGTAATTACAAAACAATTTTATTGATTTTAAAAAATCATACAGCACTCCTGATTAATCTCATAAAAGAGGTCCTATTTTTGGATGAAATTTTTAACAGAATTGGACGGATATTGGACGTGTTATATTTAATATTTGAATTAAAATTTTTTTTTTTGTTTATAGATCAACTTAAAGTTTGTAATTTTTTTATTTGTAATTGAAACCTGAAAAACAAATAAGTAAATAACCGTTTATAATCCTGTGTGCTTCAAAACAAATGGTCTTCAAAACGACTCCAACTGACACTCCGCCACCGCACCACATACATAATTCCTCCAAGGAGATCATCCCACGTGTCCAGTCTCACATAGTCTGTTCCACAGCGCTCCACACAGACGGACCATGAAAACCAGAAAGAAAGCGCGAGAAAGTGAGAAAAAGTTAGGGAAACCGAGCAAAGTAGAGATGAGTCGCTCACGGGAGGACTTCTCGGTGCTTGTACTGGCATCGGATTTGGGGATTGACGCGAGACCGTTCTTGACGAACCAGGAGAGAGAGATAGACGAGGAGGAGAATTGGCACGACTGCCCTCAGAACCTCTCTTCCGACGAGGACTTCTCCGATCTTGAGCTCTTGCAGTTCTTTCGTGTCCAAGGCTGTGACAAGTCTGGGAACCGTATTTTTCGCATAGTGGGGAAGTATTTTCCCGGTAAACAAACAGATCCAACACTCTTTACTTATTGTTACAGCTGGAGAATACGTTGATTGTTCATATATGATTTAACTGTTAAATAACGTGTCGTAATTTATTCTGGCATCTGGGTTTTGTTTGATTTTGAAGATTGTCTATGTTTGTTTAGGAAATTAAGTTTCTTGGCTGGTCTTATCACTTTTGGAATTTAATTTGAATTATTTGGCCAATGAACTGATTTTTATTATTATTTTATGGCTCAGTTCAAAATAAACACCCAGATGGGGTGTATTTCATCCGGGTCCACGAATTAACAATATCTTTCAAGAATTTGAAAAACTAACTTTTGTTTGGTGAATTGTTAATGTTGGGGTTAAATGCTAGTGTGGCCAACCATGACGCGACATGCTTAATGGCCTGTTAATGGGTTGGATCATCTTCTAGGCCTAGTGTTGATAATTTCATGAGGTAGAAGTACAAGTGATTGAGTATGAGAATGATTAAGGGGACATGTGCTCTGATGAGGATTATCGAAGTGTGCTTGGCTTTGATGATGAACATGATGGAGATAATGTCATTAAATCTGCTGTGTTATGGTTGACCACGATGGCATTTAACCCCAATACTAACATCTCACCAAATGGAAGTCGGCTTTTCAATTTAGATGTTAATTGTTGATGTCCTTGAAAGATTTTATAATTCATGTACCCAGACGAAATTCACCTCATGGTTGAGTGTTTATTTTGAACTTGAGCCTTAATTTATTATTTCTTAGTTGTAATATGTTTCGTTTGCTTTTTTCATTTGTTTTATTTTTCTTGGGTGGAGCGAAGCAGATTAAGTTAAAGTCTTTTCTTATGCATTCTTTTTGGGTCTTCTGGTTTAGTTTTAGGATTTTTTTTCTTTTTAATTTTCCTCTGTGTAATATTGTACTGACATAATGTAAGGAAAGGTGCAATATTGAATTGTTTTGTGTTTGATGAGAGAAAATTGATTACTGCAAAATCAAGCTTGTGTAAAGAACAGTGTGGATTTAAAGAAGTGTTTTTTTCTTTCTTGAAATATGTGATGGTCTGTTCGGTGAATTGTGGAAGCTGTTACTGGAAGTAGTACCTTTTGTGGCTGGGATTTACCTAAAGTTTCTTAATTTTAATCATAAGGGGAAATGGTTATCTGTTTTCTTCTTCTAGATAGATGTCTCAGAGGAAACATATTGCATTTTGTTCTATGGTTTAAATATGCAGCATTTGTAAATGTTAACTTCTTATTCTTTCGAATAGTCTGTTTTAGTGTTTGAAAGCAAGCAAATATGGGTTGCTTATCACCACCCTGCTTATCACCACCCTGTTTGTTGTTGAGCCTGTCTAGCATAAAAAACCATTCTCCATAATTCAGGTGGAACATTGTGGTTTGGGCTATAAGAAATTGAAGAGAAAACCAAATGATCTTTTTAGGGCTAGGATTTCCTTTATTGCACTGTGTATCTATTTGTTGTGTTTTGGATGTATGCAAAGAGTTAACTTTTTAAGGTGACAGTCAGGGAATATGCTTTCTGTGGGGATAATCTTTGAAGGCTGCTTTCCTTGATTCCCAAACTATAGATGAAGATAAGTGGCAGGTGTGGGACATAATTTGTGTTGGTGGTTCAGTGACTTGAGTCTATGATTTGTGAGAGTATATCATGATTGGGTTTTGGGGCAGGGAAAGCCAAATTTTAATAATCTACATGGCTAAACATAATGGTGCTGTCAATAGTGACAGGAAATGGCCCGTGTTTAGTGGAGAAAAAAACTTGAGTTTGAATTTTCCAACATCTTGCACAGGTATCGAGATTGCTGCTTGCAGTTCTTCTTAGAAGACTCTGTAGCACCTTTCAATAATATTGTATCTGTGCTCAGTTTTTAAAATGGTTCTGTTATGTCTGTTTTTACTTTGGAAAGAAGATGGAATTTTGGTTCCTTTTGGTTTGGATCGATTCTTTTGGAATTTTATGTTGGCGGGAAAATAATAAATTCACAATAATTTAATTTATTTATATATATATATATAAAACTGTTTACTCTACTTTTGAGAACCCTGCATCACAAACACTTTTTATTAACCTAATTGATCTTTCTGCAGCTCCAGTTGTGAGTGGGGATAGGCTGAAGAGGTATATATTCCACAAATTGTGCAGTGATTGTCCAGAAGGTCCATACTGCATTGTTTACATGCATAGTACAGTGCAAAAGGAGGATAACTCCCCTGGCATGACTATCTTAAGGTGGATTTATGAAGAACTTCCTTCTTACTTGAAGGATAGGCTTCAAGTTGTGTACTTCATTCACCCTGGGCTCCGATCAAGACTTGTCTTTGCCACTCTAGGCCGATTTTTACTAAGTGGAGGGTGAGTGATTTTATGCATTTTGGAAACCAACAATATAATATAAAAATAATAATAATGAATTATTTATAATAAAAATAAATTAGGCATTAGGTACTTTTTAAAATTGACATGTCTCCTGACTTTTCTTAAAACTGTTTTGGAGCGGGTAATATTAAATTGCATGAATCATCTTTTGCAATTCTTGCAGTTGAAAGAAATCAATGAACTGCAATTCAGACAAATCTGCTTTGGTTGGCTGATGTTAAATTATTCATGTGACTGACATTGCTTGGCTTTATTAAAGTTGGTTTATAACAGATCATATGGTTTGAAGCAACATTATATGCAGATTATGCCCGAATGTCCCCCAAATGACTTTATTTAAACCCTTAGATACATTAATTTTCTAGTGAACCCATGTCAAGTTACAGCAAACAGTGAATAAGTAATAGTTTATCAATGTGATTTGGATACTGCTTTGTTCTAAATATCCACTTTCTTTGCAGCCTATATTGGAAAATCAAGTATGTAAGCCGCCTGCAGTACCTGTGGGATGATATAAAGAAGGGGGAGATTGAGATTCCTGAATTCGTGAAAAACCACGATGATGTTCTTGAACATAGACCGCTAACAGATTATGGCATCGAACCAGACCCCCTTCACATGATTGAGATGCCATCAACAGCGTACTCTTTTGGAAGGTATGAGGAGAGATGGGCATCAAGAGAATATACGTCTTAGTTTGGGATTATTTAACCAGCCTATCCCTTGTAATTGGGATTTAAGCATCTCTAAGTTAGGTTGAGATTTGGCTATCATATATATGCATGCTCTGTACAGAATAAGCCTGATGTTATGCTTTGTTTATTGTGTACGTTGAGCTCCTGAAAGCTAATTGTTGAATGCTACTTTGAAGAGTTCGACTCCAAGGTGAGATATATTCACTGCAATGATCAAATTGTAGTTAACGAACACCTTGATGCTATAGCTTATAGTGTTGGTTATTAATTTGCTTTTTAACTTCCAGGCATCACATTCATTGTGGTGACTACATGTAATGTGTGAATTTTCTCATTGAGCCAAGTTTGTGTTTAAATTTGACAGTTCGATGATTCTATTGTTCAGAATGAGGACCCCCCACTGCTTTTTTGTATTGTGGTTTAATGGTCTGACCAATTTATTTTTACTTCGAAAGGCTCTACTTTGTGTCTCTCAGTGAAAGCTCCTTGTCTATTTGTTATATCCATTCAATTATTTTTATTAAAATTTAAAATCTTTCTACCCTTCAGAAAGTTAAAAGGCAAAAACCTAAAAAATAAATAAAAACCCTCTCTCTCCCTCAAGTCTCAACCCCTTCCCCTAACCCTCCCTTGGGCAAACTATGGTATTTGGTCATGAATTGGTGCTCTATGGGTGTAGCCATGACATGACGTCCCTCCCTTAAGAAATGTTGTTGGATTGCAATGTCATGGTCAGTGCCGAGTGTCATTTTCACAGTGAGTTCGGAGAAATTTCTGCACTTGAAGCTTTTTGTATCTACATATAAACCAGGACAATCTCACTGAGTGAGAGGTAATTTATTTAATTATTCAATTAAATACGATTGTGAAATTAGTAATACAATGGGTTATCTCTTACTTATTCTACTTAAAATGATTTAATGAGGTATAACTCATCCAAAGGGCCTTGTATATGTCATATTGTCACTTCCATTTTTTTGGTTGCATTTAGAAGATATGCTCTAATTTTACAAAATGACTAGAAAAGTGATCCAAAACTGAAACTCCTACCCACTTCACAGTTCACAGTTCTCACTGCCACTTGATCTACTGATCACTGATGAACCCAAAAACAAAACAAAGGCAGAAAAAAAACGAAAAAAAAAGAAACAGCGAAAATGCTCAGAGCTCTCACTCTCAGACGCTCCCTCCAGTCCCTCAACCACAACAACAACCTCAGAACCGTCGCTTCCACCGCCATCCCTCTAAACCCACTAAACCCACTAAACCCATTTAACCCAATACGTGCATGTTCCTCTCTTTCATCACCACCACCAACCGAGTCATCAGCCTCGGAGCTCCGCAAGTACTTGGGCTACACAGCCCTCGTCCTGTTCTGCGGCGCAGCCACCTACTTCTCTTTCCCCTTTCCCGAAAACGCCAAGCACAAAAAGGCCCAGATTTTCCGCTACGCTCCTCTGCCGGAGGAGCTCCACACCGTCTCCAACTGGAGCGGGACACACGAGGTCCAGACCCGGGTCTTCCACCAGCCTGAGACCCTCGACGACCTTGAGAGACTTGTCAGGGATGCCAATGAGAAGAAAGCCCGGATTCGGCCCGTCGGGTCCGGGTTGTCCCCGAACGGGATTGGGTTGTCGAGGGCCGGGATGGTCAATTTGGCGCTGATGGATAAGGTTCTGGAGGTCGATAAGGAGAAGAAGACGGTCAGAGTGCAAGCTGGGATAAGGGTGCAGCAATTGGTGGATGGGATTAAGGATCATGGGCTTACTTTGCAGAACTTTGCTTCCATTAGGGAGCAGCAGATTGGTGGCATTTTGCAGGTGGGTTTGGTTTTTTTCTGTTGGGTTTCGGTAGATTGTTGTGAATGTATTCCAGTATTCCAGTTCACATTTTTAGTTGTTATCTTTGCCTTTTGGATATACTGCTCTTTTGAATTTTCTGAACCCATTAATGTGACACCAATGTGTACATACCTTTTTTGGTAATTCAACATGAAGCAGAGATCTCAAACGGGACACATTGACGAATTTGGCTACTTTAACTGCAAGGGCAATATAGAATAATATATATATATATATATACACACTGTTTCTTTTTTTTTTTGTNATTGACGAATTTGGCTACTTTAACTGCAAGGGCAATATAGAATAATATATATATATATATACTATGTTTCTTTTTTTTTCGTATATGATTGTGTGGAAAAGGGAGAGAGAAATTTTTTTGAAAGAGAAGTATAGTCTGTATATGATATCAAATTGATGAAGAAGGACTTTATGAAGTGATGTGGTGTTAGGGATTGGCATTTTTGAAGAATAGTATGATATGATTTTTCTGTTTTGCTTGCATTCATATGTTTTTAGGTTGGTGCACATGGTACCGGTGCAAGATTGCCTCCAATTGATGAGCAGGTGATCAGCATGAAGCTGGTCACTCCCGCAAAGGGAACAATAGAAATCTCTAAAGAGAAAGATCCAGATCTGTTTTATTTAGCTCGCTGTGGCCTTGGTGGCCTTGGAGTGGTTGCTGAAGTCACCATCCAATGCGTTGAGAGACAGGAGCTTGTAGAGCACACTTTTGTTTCAAGCATGGAAGAGATCAAGAAAAATCATAGGTAATCATTTATTCCTTTCTTTGGGTATATTAATCAAGTATCTTCTATTATGCGAAATAAGTACATAATATCTCAAGAATGTTGTTTGCAACTTGCAACTAGTTCTTTAATAGACTTTGAAAACAATTGGGTTGAGTGCTGTAAGATCATTAATCATTTTGTCAAAGTTATGTGATTGTGGAGGCCTTTAATGGGATACCCTTCATTGAATTGCATCTAGTAATTATAAGAACTACTTTCTAGTGAAAACTAAAAAATGTCAACCACTACATGCTCATGTACTTGTGGTTCTTAAATCTCAGAATTCATATTGATAAGTGAGGCTTATCTGCAATACACACTGTTTTGATTTGTTAGAACCAATGCTCTCTCTCTCTCTCTCTCTCTCTCTCACACACACGCACACACACATTTTTCACTCGCTGTCTGTGTTCATTTATGAGTGTAGTACAACATGAAATCAGGATGTAATTATACAGGATCTGTTTGTTTCACACAAGTATTCTTTTCTTCTTCAGAAAATTGCTGTCCGAGAATAAACATTTGAAGTACCTTTATATTCCATATAGCGACACTGTTGTGGTTGTGAGGTGTAATCCTATATCAAAATGGAAAGGTCCCCCAAAGTTCAAACCCAAATATAGTAAGGATGAAGCCATACAGCATGTGCGAGATCTCTACAGGGAATGCCTCAAGAAGTACAGGTACAATTGTTCTCTGGTCTTATTGAACTGTATAATTTAGCAAGATATTTTCTCCCGTTGAAATTGAAGGACAACAAAGCGAAGGTATTAGTTCTTTTGAGACATTTATAAGCTGCATTTGCTGAATAACTCTGCTTTTCTCTTCTCTCCTTTTTCAAATTCTTCTTCTATCTTTATTCATATTGTATTGGCTTGAAGGACCCTGTAAGTACAATCAAATAAAGACAAATTTTTCTTCAAAAAACAGTGTTACATGACTGCACATTTTCAATCCCATTTCTCTGTTTCAATTTCATTGACAGGTCAATTCTTGTTTTCCTACTACTGGCTGTAATTCTTGAAAGTCTACATATATAATTAAAAATATACTCATTAGTAGTAAATATAGAAAAGTATATTTATATTCAAGTAAGTTTGAGTATGATTTTCATGTTGGAATTACTTGGAAACAATCTGTTTTCTACTTGGTTGGGGTTGGTTTGACCAAGGTCAATCCAGGTCATAAATCCCATCTAACTGGAATGTTGTATATAAGTTGGTGGGCCCGGATTGCAAATTGTTAGAGCTATCTTTTGTAAATATTTGTACTGAGTAGGACTAGGAGTGATAACTATTTCAATGTTATATAGTTGTTTTGTTATTATTTTTTGTAGCTCGGTTTAGCTTTTGTTTATGATGTATATGATTTCTCCACTCATGCTTTTTTGATTGTGTATACAATTCTGTAATGCTATAAAAGAGAAAATAAGAGATAAAGAAGAGAGAGAGAGAAGAGAGAGAGAGAGATGGAGAGAGAGTTGCTTGTGCAGAGGTAAGAAATATAAAATTTAAAAATAAAAAGTCACATGAAAAACTTTCAATTGGTTTGTGATCTCATGTAATTAATTAGAAGAATGGAGAGTTGTTTTTTGGAAAACATAGAACAAGCTTTTTTCAGATGTCACTGGAGTTTGGAGTTAATAATAGAAATGGATTTCTTATTACTCTCTGAAAGTATGGAAGTACTGAGAGAATAAGTATGGAGTTAATAACTTCTACCTTAAGGCTCAAGAGTAGGAACTATGAAGCATTAGTGATATACTGGTTATTCAATGAGAGTGTCCTGCTTAAACACAGGCTTATTTAAATCAGCAATTTGTATCATTCTAAGCCATAACAGACCTTCCAGTTGGCTATTCAGCTGTTAACAACTTCTAACAATTCTTATCTACTGATACAAATGGTAATGACATGGCTAAGCTGCTGATATACACGGTTTTGCTCTAATTGGAATGTTAGGATGCTCTGATTGAAGGAAGAAAAAATCACTTGTTAAATTGGAAGATTGTTTTTCAATTGGCCTTCGGAAATTTTGATGTGAGGAATATTTCTTTCTTGGGCATATGGCTTTGGAGATTTCTTTTAGAGCAGACTGCTTTGTGGCATATGTAATAGAAAGCTTATGTGAGAAATGCATGAAAACCGTTGGACTTCTTCGGGGGCTGGTAGTGTGACTTCTAAGTGTCCTTGGAAGGCTATTTCTCAAGGATATCATGGATTAATTGCAGTTTGGTTTTTCGTAATTGTGAGGGAATTAGATATTGGGAAGACCAATGGCGGAATATGTTCCTTTCATGCTCTGGTTTCTTAGACTTATAGTTTTTCTAATGCCAAGGGATGCTTTATCTATGATCTTGTGGAGTTGTAGTGTGTTCTTCTGGAAATTATATTGTGTTTTATTTTTTTTCTTGGTTCATTCTGAAGCCATAGAAATAGAGAGGTGGATGAATTCTCGTCCTTGATTCAATCCTTAATCTTACTTGGAAAAGATAAACGATCATGGTTCCTTATTTCTTTGGGTATGGCTAAAGTCTTTCTTTGAGAATTTGATTGGTGGGTTGCTTTTTATCAGTTTTCATCCAAAGCTTTTAACTGGAAATCTCCAGCTCCCCTAAGGAGGTTTGACAACCTTTCTTTATCTCCTCAATAGTGCATAAAATGAAAGGAGGAGCCACTACATCATTTTGTTTTGGACATGTGATTTTTTGGCTTATGAATTAATGGAGTACGTTCTTATGCTTAGCTGAGGTAGTTTGGATTTTGCCTTGATCTGCTTCTCTTATTTCAGCATAGATTTTGGAAGATTTGTAAAGACTAAAAGGGGTCAAATATCATGGAGATAGTGCAGCGAAAGGATTCCTATGGGTCATTTGGAGTGAAAGAAATAGTAGACTTTCTAAAGAAAATAAAAAAGAATTTGAAATTCTTTTTAGGAGAAGAATGTATTTCACTTCATAATTGATTCAGCATCATCTGTTTTTTAAGGAATTTCCAGAAACTCTCTTTTTAGGGATTGGAAGAGTATTGTTTGGGATTGATTTTCTTTGGTCTATTGTTTTCTTAATGCTCTCCTGTTAGCATAGGATGGATTACTGGTTCTCAATTATTCTTCCTCTATTTTCTACTGCTTTGTTCATATAAACAAAATTTTCCGTATAGGTATTGTGTTGATTCATCTGTTCATTGTAGTTAACTTTTTATACATGTTACTTGCAGTGTGGTTCCTGACAACAATGAAGGAGACATAAATGAGCTCTCATTTACAGAGTTAAGAGATAAACTACTTGCCCTAGATCCTCTCAACAAAGATCATGTTGTAAAGGTTAATCAAGCTGAGGCTGAGTTCTGGACGAAGTCGGAGGGATACAGAGTGGGATGGAGTGATGAAATTTTGGGCTTTGATTGTGGTGGCCAACAGTGGGTTTCAGAGACTTGTTTTCCAGCTGGAACCCTTGCCAAACCAAGCATGAAAGACCTTGAATACTTAGAAGATTTAAAGCAGCTCATCGAGAAGGAAGAAGTACCGGCACCTGCTCCAATAGAGCAGCGCTGGACAGCCTGCACTAAGAGCCCCATGAGTCCAGCTTCAAGCGCAAGAGAGGATGATATATTTTCATGGGTAATTTCATGAACCATTCTTTTTGCCCCTAGTTCTTTATATCTCAGGTTAATTTCTCATAGGAATCTGGAATTAGAAGGACGTAAGCAGTATGGAAAGAGAAATTGCTTGTTGACCGTGCATACAAGACAAAATTTTAAATGATATCTGAGGCTTTTGGATCTTTTTTTTACATCCACTAAGCTTGATAGGTGAATTGGTGGCACAGGTCTTGTGTGTTTTATTATATAAGTAAATTCCGTTCTGGTTTAACAGAGGGAGTAATTTGTTTTTATGTGTGGTGTTTGTGTCATATTGAGATAAGGTTACTAGAGAATATGGGCCGACATGAATATGATCTGTATAATTAATTTTCTTAGATCTGGACACAAACATGACATGTTTATTAGGTGACACAACACAACTTGTGTAATCTGTTAATTAACTGATCATGCCCACAACTTTATCATTTTTTCAATGCGTTTAAAAAATTAGATTTATGGGTTCCCAAACTTCAGTGCATGGCTTGAGTCATTGTGGGCTTAATGGTTTTCATATTTGTGGAATTAGTTACCTTACCTCGCTTATTGAGTTCTGTTAACAATTATGTGCTCATCTCTGAAAGCTTTTAATTTTGTATCAGGTTGGTATCATCATGTACCTTCCAACAACAGATGCCCGCCAAAGAAAGGAAATTACAGAAGAGTTTTTTCACTACAGGCACCTGACCCAGGCACAGTTGTGGGATAAATATTCTGCTTTTGAACATTGGGCTAAGATTGAGGTATTAAAAGCATATTAGATCATGTTAAACTTTCAACATCTTTGAAAAATTACACTTTAAAAGGGTTGCATTCAAATTTAACCCGAACAAGAAATCATTCTATGGAAAAAGCTAGAGTGGCATGTGCGGATTAAAATTATTATGTAGATAATCAAAGCAGTTTCTCCTCCAATTTATCACTGTAGAATGTCTGAATCGAAGGTGTTATATTATTACTATTGGATATTTTATTCAGACGCATATATCATGCACAGGTGCCGAAGGACAAGGAAAAGCTTGCTGCTCTCCAGGCAAGGCTAAGAAAGCGTTTTCCAGTCGATGCGTATAATAAAGCACGAAGGGAGTTGGACCCCAACAGGATCCTTTCAAATAACATGCTGGAAAAGCTTTTCCCATTATCAGATACCATTTGAGAAGCATCTTTCGTTGGTTAGTTATTCAGTAATAATTGTTTTTACTTAAATTCAAATGCTGTCTTCCCTTCTTTGTCAAACGGACCCAAGCATCTTTACCCCTAAGAATTTGATTGTAAATGTAAGCGGAATCTTGAGAAACAGTGTGATGTATCATTAAGTTTATAGATTATGGTACATAGGAGAAGCATTTTTGTTCAACCTCTGATACCAAAGATACTGGCTTTGATTCTCAGGCCTAGATAGGCATTGGAACGTATTGGTCTGGGGCTTGCCTGAAGAAGAATAATGTAGGTTTTGGGAATCCAATAATTTATTTAGCAGGACAATCTGCCTTTGCTCATTATCAATTGCTTGTTTGTATGAAGTGTTGGAAAGTGCCAAAAAATAGTGTCAAAACTTCCAATTAGACTTTTACTTACAATCTTGAAGACTGATGCAACAAGGTTGCGTCATATTAAAGATAACTTATATAATTTACTTATGTGTGTTATCACAACTCACAAACGCAATGTTCTTTTTGGGCTATCTAATCACAAACAAATGAGCATAAGTTAATGAATTACTATTACAAATGAGCAGAAATTGAAAGCATGATAGTATGTTGTTACAGTATGTAATTACCCACAGAATAATAACATTAGTCACGCAACCACCCCAAGATAAAAAAACATCTCAATGACACTAGTAAGCTATTACAGTAGTCGTGTTCATAGATAATTCAGAAGCATTCCTCACAAAGCCAGCAGCAGCATAAGGCGAAGAGGCTGCACCAATAGAAATTACACAGGAAACAATTTATCAGCACCAATGGACAGGAAAAAGTAAAAAGATATGCAATTTTGAATTCTACAACTGTTGGAAGAATTGGTTCCAATTTGAATGCTCTCTTAACTCTTATCATTGTGTGAATAAATTGCTAGGGAATCCGTGGCATTTGGTTAATAAAGTCCACTAATTTCTGCAGTTCGGTGGCAGGCCTTCTTCTGTTTCTCTTTGGGAGGTTCTCCTTCATGTATGCATTTTTAACAGTGAAGATTGATGCATAGCCAGTTCAGAAAATGAAAAAAGAAGATTGATGCATAGCCTGTTCAGCAAATGAAAAAAGAAGATTGATGCATAATTTGTGTAACTCACCATCCCTCGATAAAGCCCCTATCTCCTTTCTTTTTTTTCTGTGGCCGAAACTTCTTCCCAGTTGGGGGATTCTCAGTTGCAGTTGGGTATCCTTCAAACCAAAACAATATAAAAAGTGAGTCCTGGTAGTATAAATTCTTTGACAAAAGAGATTTTGAACATAGAAATAAAGAGATTGAGAGATGGGATGTGTTATGGGGGGACCTGGTGGAGGTTGGTTCTCTTGTGTCTCTGTCTCGGCCATTTTGGAGAAGAAACAGCAGCAGAAGCTATGAGCTAACTTCTTGTCTTGGTGACTCTGGTATTATTAATCTGTATGTGGAGTACTCTAATGGTGTTCCATCTACTAATGCATAATATATATAACATGCTCAGAAAGATTCTGATAAGGGTGGGCTGCTAGTAATGCAATGTCTAAAGAGGCTTTTATCTTAAGGCGGTGGTGAACAAGTCAGGTTTCGGTTGGTCCATTTGTATTCTGCATCTGTTGCTTCGTAGAAAAGATTCGTATGCCAGCAAAAAACATGCATAAAGAAGTGAAAGAAGAAAGGCTATTCCACATCATACAATTCCAAAGCAAACAGAAAGCCAATGAAAAGGTCAACACCTAAGGAAACAGGCTCCTAATCTGAAAGGCATTCGAGTTACTTCTTATTTGGATTCTTTACTTGGTGAAGAAGAGAATAAAACTCATGATAAGGATTTTAAAGTTAAACAAAGGTGTGAGAACAAAAAATTTATACACAATTTTCTAATGAGTGGTGGTGTACTTATTTATACAAAGAATATATACTCTAGTAGTCTAGTTCCACTAATGTCAAAAAAGAAACGCATTAACACACGGTATTGACAATTTTTTGGATTTTCATCCTCAAAGGGTGTTTGAACATTGCACCGGCGTCAGGGAAACAAAATTAGGTTTTATGCCCTGTGTGGGGTTGTTTGGGTTTTTGACTCAAACCCGACTTTTTGGGGGGTTTTTCGTGTATTTTAGGCTGCGTTTGTTAACGTTTTAGGAAATAGTTTTCATTTTCCAAAAACCAAAACATGAATAAAATGTGTTTGGTTGCCGTTTTGTGAGGCATCATTTAAGAAAGTTGTCTTTTTGAAACATAGGTAACTGTTTATTTGAAATTTGTCTAAACATAAGTCAAGCGGAACCAATGTTCTAAAAATGCCTTACCAATTTCCAACAGTGGACAATGAAGTTCAGTGCAACATGCATAGTTATTTGCCAAGGTTTTGTTAAACTAAGTTGGTTTATGGATGAACATTATGACAATATATTTGCTTAAATACAAAGTTACACAACATTAACAAACCCTAGCTCTTACAACCTCTCCTCTCTAACTTTAACACACCATAATTTTACAGTAAGTTGGTGCTGGCTCTGTTCACAATTGCACCTACTCAGGGAGAGTTTCAGGCTCTTTATATCGACTCAAGCAGATGGATTTTAACTCTGATATGGAATAGAAGAGAAACACTGAAGAATCCACATGTTTAATACACTACATCTACATCTTCTTGTTTATTATGCAATGTGATGAACCATTGCAATTTTGAGATCTCGCCAAGAATGTCCTATAAATTACAAATATATGGTGAAGCTAACTATAGAGAAAAGTTCTACTATGCATCTGGGACATTTAATGATAAAGCTTGTACAAGAAAGAAGATATAGAATATAAATAATGTGTTCGTATATAGAGTAATTATTCAAGAATATTACACAAAATATAGGAACCTTGCTATTCTTCAATAATTAGTTGAGTTTCTATAATTCTGAAATCTTTTATTTTACAAAAACATGCATTTTATACAGGACTAAGTTACAAAGCGCCCATTACACATTTCAAGCAAGGACACGATGCTGTTTCAGGTTGGAGGGGTTGGTTGAGATCTGAGACTCGGCCTCAATGGTGAGCATCTTTAGAGAAATGGTCCGTAGATAATCCGACTGGAAAATGAGATCCACACAAAAACTTTGAGTACAATGCTTCCACAATACAAAGAGAGTTCAAAAATTAACAAACCAAAAGGGTCATATGTATGTACCATGACATATTAGGACCCAGAGAGTTATGGACGTACCTGGCTTGAGGCAGCATCATACACCCTTCCTTCAAACATTGCAGCACTTCTCTCGACTTTGTGCAACCCCTCTGGACCCGAGAAAGCAGGATGCTTCTTTAATGTACTGATTCTTTATATGCAATACATTTAGTATGTTATTGACCATGAAACATGGAAGTGGAGTTGTTAAGAACAAAAGTGAATTCAGAATGAATAAATCAGTCGCCTAAATTGTACCAAAAGAGAATATATGAGGGTTATATTAAGCCGAAAGAAAAAAAAAAACCAAAAAGTACAAAGAACAATCCATCAGTAGATTATAACAATTTCAAGGCACTAGTCCATCATCCATATTAATACAGAAGGCATAATTTGACTATAACAAATCCTATTCACCAAAAAAGGGTTATATCATTCAAGCTTGTTAATCTGAAAAAATCCACATGAATGTACTCATGGGTTTCATGTAAGTAAAGTTAGTAAAGGAATAAGCACCTTGATCAAATAATTATCTATTTTATGATAAAACCAGTCTTAATTTATATGCTATATATCCATCATACCTCTCAAACTTTTTTATTTCAATTAGCGTCTGCATAATTGAACTCAGTACTAAGTAACTGCTCACTAAATGCTCTAGCTACATTCAATATTGAGCTTGCCCTGCCCTTTGTTATATCAAACTCACAAAAATTGTCTCCGATATTAAAAGCTACTACTATTAGATGAGCACCTCCATACTGGACCATACAAACCCTTTTTTGGCATTCTGGGTGACAAAATTAATGAAATTAATAGAAGACAATATAAAGATTTCAACTTTATTAATTCAAGTTGTTGAATATTCAAAATGACACGTTTTAGTATTGCACGACATCCCAATTACATTTTTTATTTTTATTTTAAAGATACTTACATCTTGTTGACAATTCTTTGTCGCGAATCTGGCTGCAATTGGCGCCTCCAATCAAATGTTCTCATTGAGGGTTCTCCACCTTGAAGACGCCTCTCATTTTCGGCATCCATCAAATCTAACCAACCCAACACACAGTCAGATAAGACAACAATTTGAATTGCAAAACAGATACCCAAATCCACATTAAAGGCTACGATCTAGTGATCTATAATAACAAGAAATCAGCCTACGAATTGGAGTTACTGTGACTGTGAGTCTGTGACTGAACTGGGTATCAAAAAATGAATTTAATGCATATCAAATTGAAACAAACTTGGTTTATTACCTTGAAGAAGAGATGGGTAATGGAGGTTACCTGAAGAGAGAAAAGAGAGAGCTTGAAAGAGCTCGAAGATGAGCGAACAGATAAAAAGTGAACCAGAGTTGCTCAGCCAGTTTTTCTTTATACGCGTACGGGTATTGGTCAAAAGCTGAAGCATCGAGTATGAACCGGTCTTTTATTGGCTTAATTATTATCGTACAGTGGCCACCCAAAATATTACACTAATCACATTTATATTGTTTAAGGATACCCTGTATAATATTTCTCAAAAAAGAAAAGAAAAAGGATACCCTTTATAATTTAGTTTTGTATTCTGCTTTATCTTTTTCAATAATGCTATTTACTTTTTTCACTCATTTTTTATTATTATTTACAGTTTAAAATATATTTTTATAATTTAAACTAGATAATTATTTGATCATAATTATATAATTAAATAATTTTTAATTTAGTTAATTTTTGTAAAAATAATTTTTATTAGTAAAGTTAATGAATAAATAATTTTAATTATTAATTTATTATGTGAAATTAGAATAATTAAAAAGAGGTTGAGTGAAAGGTGGATAGCCAATCAAATCTGTCAATTGTTTGTCAATTATTATGTCACATTTAATGACAGACCTACAGATGGGCTACAGTAGTCTTGACCCAAACTCAACTAGTTTCAACCCAATAATCCAAACACACCCAAACATTAAACAACTTCTCTTTTTGGGTCGAAAGTGCAATGTATTAAAACATGAGCTCACAGGCTCCAAAACCAAACAAAAAAATACTACAAAGCCCAAACAAATAGGCCTAGTAAACAAAATACTAAAACCCAGGCAGAGGTGGTGGTTCAAGTCTTCAAGAGAACCACACCGCCAATGCTCGGAGGATTATAACATCTGTGATGTGAAAAGGGGCAGAAGCTGCAGAACCCAGAAAAGCCCCAATATCTTATCACCCCAGCACGTAGCAGAGAGTCAGAGACCACCGCCACCAAATCCATAATTGACTGGCAATCAAAGCCATCATTAACTCCAGCATATCTAACTAGTTTGCTTTTAAAAGCAAACATGGTGGGACAATACCCTAGGCCTAGCTCGTGCAGGGTTAAAGTATATAATTTAGTCCACGATTCCACCACGTACAACATAACTGTTGCATGATGATCGAGAACGTTACAAGTTCCAACGATATTGATGAACAAACTAGCTAGCTTGAGGGTAACTTCGTCTCTTCTGTATGTAGAACTTTTGTAAGTGGAAGGAGTTATAGACTTGGCATTATTCTTAAGGGTATACTCACCACCAAATCCAAATCCTTAGGACTTGGCTAGCTTCCACAATATAGTCGCTCTTTGATCAAGTAATTGTTTTAGTTTTTAAAGTTTCAATTCATAGTTTTAACCTAATTTGATATTAAGGGCCCGTTTGAATAGGGGTGATTTGGATTTGGATTTAGATTTAAGCTCTCCAAATCTAAATCCACCTATTTGGTATAATTTAAAGAAGTGTATTTGGATTTGGCCCAAATCCAAGATGGATTTGAAAGGGCTAAATCCATGAATTTCAAATACATTCTCCAACTAGGTATTTGAAATCTCATTATCCCATCCTCTCTCTCTTTCCCTCACCTCTAGCCACAATTGCCAGCGACCACCGCCGGCCACCCTCTAGCGACTTTCTGGCGATTTTTTTGACCACCACCGGTGACTTTCCGACGACATTTCCGGCCATCGCCGGCGACTTTCCGACGACTTTTCTTGCCACCTCCGGCGACTTTTCCGACCATCCATCGACAACATTTCCGACCACTTTTAGGCGACTTTTTCGGCCACTCTTCGACAACTTTTTTTATTTTTAATCATATATTTCAATTTTTAAATTGTCAAAAAAAATTAAAAATTGAAATATTTTGTAAAATCTTCGTCTTTAAATTTTGCATCCAAACAATAAAATTTCAAATCTAAGAATTTCAATTACATGGATTTCAAATGCATAAATTTGAAATCCAAATCCAAATCCAAATTTAAGAATCCAAACAGGCCCTAATATTTTTAGTAAACTACTGCAAATCCCTTATTCTTACCCAAATTATGCCTTAACCCCCAATAACATATTGATTCATTCGCCACCCCTACCTCTGCACTTTTGTACTGCACCGCCCCATATAGTCAATCCGTTTATGATGGCCAATTACCATTGAGCCCTTCTATCATCATGCACCGTTCCACATTGGTATTGTATTTTGCACTATTATGATTTTTGAATGAATATTATGACAATTTATTTGCAATATCAAACTTGTACTGTCAATGCCACCTATAGTGATTTTCAGATTTAACTTTTCTGTCTTTAAGCTGTTGGTGTCTTTCATTAAATCTAATTCATTCCTATAAATTCAACGAACTTATTATTTGTAAACATGTTAATTTATGTAGCATATCATAATTCGTTGAATTTATATGAATGAATTATGTTTAATAAAAGATACCAACAATCCCTTGTCTAAAATCAAAAAAGCGTAAATTAATTTTATAGATGATCAACATTAAAAAAAGAAGACCAAGAATATATATTGAGTTTGTAAAAAGAGTAATTATTTGTTCAGGAATGTTGCGAACAGGTTAATTAGGAATCCTGACCTTCCTCACTAACACTGGATTTATTTATTTTATAATGTATTTTATATGGAAGGACTAAGTTACTCAGCGTCTACATTCCAAGCAAGGACACGATGTCGTTTCAAGTTGGTGGGGGTGGTTGAGGTCTCCATGGTCATCTGTAGAACAACAATTTGCAGAAAATCCCCAACTTTTTGTAGATAATCCGACTGAAGAATGAGATTGGAAAAGAAGTTAGAATTACAATGCCATCCACAATACAAAGAGAGTTTCAAAATCAAGAACTCTTAGTAAGCCAGCTTAATGTAACCATTAAATATTAGGACACTATGAAAGTATATATATACCTGGCTTGAGGAAATAGCAAAGATCTTTTCCTCGTATCTTCTGCTCTCGAATTCGATCGAAACCTCTTGACCAGAGAATGGAAGATGCCTCTTTAACAAGCCAACTCTTTATATGCAATACATTTAGTAAGTTATTGATTGATCATGAAGGTATAGAGGTGGACTTGTAATTAACAACAAAATTGAATTCAATTACGGATATATTGAACAAATCACTCGACTAAATTGTCCCAAAAGAAATGTATAAGGATTAAATTAAGCTAAAAGGTACAAAGAATAATAATCCATCACTATATAATATATTTGACAAAAAACAGAGAAAACAAAAAACAAAAAAGTACAGCATGTGCGCTGTTTTTGCTTCAGTATATAGGAACAGAAGGCATAATTTGAGTATCACAATTTCTAGTCACACAAATAAATCTAATGGTACGGTTTACAAATTTATTAAAGAAATGGAAGGAAAAAGAAATTTCAGCCATGATTTCTAGCTTACTACTTACAGCTTGTTGACAACTCTTTGTCGAAAACTTGGCTGCAGTTGGCTCCTCCAATCTCCACCTTGAGGAGGCCTTTCATGATTGGTATCCATCAAACCTAACCAACCAAACCCACAGTACCCTCAATTGAATCAACAGTTTCAAGTGAAAAACTAGATGAAATTAGTGGAAAGTGCAAAATCAGATATACATGCAAAACTAAATAATAATAAAATTGGAAATCGGAAATAATACTTTGCTAAATACTCTAGTGTATACTAATTAAAGGGTACGATCTAAAAAAAAAATCAACCTAAGAATTTGATTACTCGATCTGACTGTGACTATGACTGAACTGGGTATCAAAAAATGAATCTAATGCATATGATTGAAAAAGGAGATGAGAGATCGAGGTTACCTTGAGAGTGAGAAAGTTTGAAGACGAGAGCGAACGAGGTGGATCGAATGTAAAAGGGAACCAGAGTTGACGAGAGTAGGTAGGATAAGACTTAGGATTAGACTAGATCTAGAATTTGATTCCCTGCTGATGCAATAAAAGGAAACTTCTAACTTTACCTCTTTCATTTAATTGCACATCGAGCTATACGGTATTTTCAAGAATTTCACTAATATACAATTATTATTATTGTTATTTTATTTGGGAGGATATTCCAACTCAAAACTAGGCTAGGGGTTGGCATAGGTCGAGTAGGTTAGTTTGAGAACCAAATTAGGGGTGGGCATCAAATCGTCTGAGCCGACGAAACCACCTCCACCAACTGTCGAAAACCTGATAAACCACAGCTCGTTGCCACTCACCAAGCTTCAACCCACCTAACCCAATCAATAATAAGCCGGTTTCGATCCAGAGCTTCCACCGATTGTTGGCAACCGACCCACCCGCCTATGGTCATTTTCAATCTTCTTCTTCCTCTTTTGTCTTCTTCACCAAACTATCAACAACCTCTTTTGTCTTATTCTTCCTCTATTCTCCACCGCCCTTCATCAAGATGGTCGTTGTTGTTTTCGTCATTTGTTGCTATCGACCTCAAACTAGCTCACCCAGCCTATGTTGCCAACCTAAAGCTGCTTCACTCGAGCCACACCCATTTACATTTCGGAAGAATTGGGTTGGTAGTTTCGCCACTCGAGTTTTTTGCTCAGCTGACAGGGGGCCCAACCCTCCCAGGCCTAACCCAAATGGTTGCTCGCCTGAGGGGCTCAATTTGCAGTGGTGCCAGCTTGCCATTGACCAATTTTTGCTCAACCTTCTCGGTTTTGGGTGTTGCCGGCTGACGGATTATGCAAGTCAACGGCAATTTGGGTCGATAGAGATGTAACACCCCGAATTTATGGCTTGTGGTAATTTTGTAACCTAAATTTTCAACCATTCTAGGATAATATTACAATATTATAATAATATTAGAATAATTTTTGCCTATGATAATATTAGAATATTATAAAATTAAGGTAATATAAAACTAAATAATATTATGAAAAAATTTAAATTTAAATATCATTTATTTTAGGATAATATTACACATATTTTAAATAAAAATATCTTGACAATAGCTTTAGACTTTACTCAAAAATAAAAAAATATTAAGTTATTCGTCTAAGAGAATAGAAAAAATTGAACCGAAGAGGCTAATCTACGATTCTAGTTTTTAGTAAAAACCTTAATTAGTGTTGTAGCATGCCTTTGGGCTTTGTGTAAAAAAGTTTTCTTTGGGCCTAATGTAATTCAGTTGTCTTAGGGCCTTATGTAAATCAGTTGCCTTTGGGCTTTCTTTGTCGTTTGGTTTGCCTTTGGGCCATTCAATATTCTTCAGTAAAAAAAAAAAAAAAACAGGGAAGTTGGATTGGTTTAATATTTATATAAATATAGCAAATATTCCGCTAAGTGAAATAATTAAATTTTATTAAGTATCCATAATTAATTAAAATTTTAAAAGAATACAGATTTATGATATAAAGGTAAAAAAGAAAGAATTAATTTGAATTAAAAATACATAGAACCCACGTTACACTTTAGCACCAAACTCCTATTTCTAAGAACACACGTCCAATTTCAGTTTAAATCTTGCAGTTATTATCAACATTTATATATTCTCGAATACAAAAACGAAAAATTATTATTATTATTATTTAATTTATATTGCAATTTAAAGTCGAGGTTTTTTTTAAGCCCATTATAGAAATTAAGCTTTTTTTAAGGCGCCAGGCCACTACATTCTCACTAACAAAAATTAGATCTTAATTAATGTAGTCTATTTTAATACAATTACATGAAAAAGCACACAGAGAATGCAGCCCAATGCGCCAAAAACAACTCATGCTGATAACGTATTGTGAAATTATTAGAAATAAAGAGGAGATCGAAAATATGTACAAGAGGGAAAAATGAGGAGAATTGAGGGGTATCGATTAGAAGGCCTATTTATAGGCATACGATTGCTTGGGTAATACTCCAAAAACTTGGAGATTACATCATTGGAGACCAATTCCAAAGACTTGGAAGCTACTCCAAGTTTCAATACTTTACATGTGGACATTCACATACGACACAAATAAAAATTATATATATACTCTCGCACTTATTAACTTAGACTTTTAGCATAAATAGATATTCAACAACTTGAGTTATAGAACAGAAATATTGGTAATGTCTAATTGGCTAATTAGTAGAACCGCAGAGGATTCAAGTCTCACACCTCCGGTAGAAAGCTTCTGAAAGTTCCACAGAATTAAGATCCTTGCCCTTTTCTCCCGCCGAAATATGAGGAAAATAATAACAAAATAAAACCTTTCCTCCATGTTCGATCGGATCGATATACATATATCTTCATATAAAATAAAAATAAATAATGCAACACTAGCATATGATCGACGTCAACTGCCAGCAACTGCTAGCTGTGTTACAGGCTATGGGTTTACAATTAATATTGACAGAATTTTCGCCATAAATTTATATATACTCTCTGGCTTAGAAATCAGAAATTATTAAACTGGAAACAACAATATATCGGCCATGACATGCATATGTTATCCCATAAACTAGTTAGTAATAAGTTCATATGAAATTAATTTCTTTTGGGGATCATTACAGAGTATAATTATGTCATAATTCTAACCATATAGTTTTAAGGTCTTTTTAAAAAAACTATTTGTAACAAAGTAATTCAATTGAATATTACTTAACCATTAAATAAATTGATGAACACAATATTATTTAATTTCGATAAAACATTAAAATAATAATAATCATAATCACATAGTTAAGCCATTTCTAAATTGATTAATTTTTTGTAAGAATGATCTGTGGAGATAAATTATTACTCTCTATATAAAATATTGATGGTTATTATTACATAGTGAACCCAAAAGAGTTATTGACTTCGTATTAACTTACTAACCAATTAATGTTTCATTTTTCTTATATATAAATAACAAAGAGCCAAATCGATCTCTTGAACACCAGTTGATTAATAAACAAACAAAAACCTCTCCTTGAGCAGGAAGCAATAGAATCTTTCATTGATGACAATAGAGTACGTAACCCACTCTTAGACTCGAATTAATTAGGAAACTGAGAATATGATCTAATTTCAGGAAATGGATCAGCATTTATATAACCTACATAACTTGACCATTCAAAAAGAAATAACAAGGGAAAATCAATGATTATATATGTATTATTATTATCGTGGTATAATCTAAATCATGTATGCATTTTGAAGCCCAAAATGCTAGGAATTAAGCTAGTCATTTCAATTCACAATCAACATATAATTGCACAAATTAGATCATCAAGATTATGCTACATGAAAAATAGCCTTGCATCAGAATGGTGCCATCAAGCAATAACTTGATTAATTGATGAGAATATTATTGATATATTGAGCATAATTGTAGATACCCATCAAAGAATATCAAAGGATATATATCAAGAATTGGTTTGTTCTATAGATACCACTTAGCTCAATTCTGTCTGTATTAAATGCACTAGTAGAGACCAAAAAATTAACTTACACATTAATTATATATTAACTTAACTTGAGAATCCATATATAAAAAAGTTTTGAGAAAACAAAAATGGTCAACAGAATTTAAAAAAGAAAAAGAAAAATAATGGTATGAAATGCTGGAGATCGAGTAGCTAATTATATAAGAGATCTACAACATTAGACCACAGATCGAGAACCATAAAAACCCATAGGTGAGGTGAAGACAAAAGTACATTAAAGAAACTAGGGTTTTCAGCTGTATGTTATGTAGAAAGAGAGACAAAAGAGGATTACATTACAAAGAGGGAATCTGGACAGATTTTGATAAAAGCCAATATTTTTATAATTAGTGTCGAGTCTGTCGCATTCATGCAAGACAAGCCCTCACTTTGTCCATACCCATGAGTTCTCTCCTACGTACTACTTTAAAATACATATTGGCCAAAACCACACCCAACCAAATCATGTTTCTTCAGACCTTATTGCAGATTTAAGTGATTTGAAATGAGAACAGACAGCTAGCTCATTTCCCTATAATTCCCTGTTTGAATTAATTAGTACCCATGTCCAAACAAAGTACTCTTACAATTATTAGAGAATATTAATTAGACCAAAGAACTAGCTTGATAGATAGATACCCCTACCATAAGATACCCAACTCCAATTATATTCATAATCTTATTCAAATAAGGAATTGAGGTTAAAAGTTTGTGTTAAAATATATCATTAAATCACGAGTCCTTCTAATGTGCTCGAAGTTTCATTATCTTGAAAAATGTGCAAGTAAAAGAATAACACTTTCTTAAGTGTGGGGTGGGGTGGGGAGACATAAATGTGAATGGAATCGAAATAATAAAGTATTAATTAAATCAGATATATATGGACCATTTTATACTTGATTTAACCATCGAAAATGTTGATTAATTAAAATTAAAATATATGATTAAAAAATAATAGGGGAAATAATAATGTAGAGGGATGATGAGAGGTGGGTGGGGGGACAAAAAAAAAAAAAAGGGGAGCATAATAATTAATAAATAGGCCATGAAATTAGATAGATCAGTAAATACAAAGGAGATGACAGGCCAAGAGGTTGAAAAGATTGACCTGCGTCTCCATCAAATTCCAATTCATCATCATAATTTCAGAGAAGCAAAAATTTCTGATTCTCCAATTGTCTCGGTCATTATCCAACCATGACCATCTCCAAAGAAACCGACGATCGATCATCGAAAAGCCTACAAAAAGATAAGAAACAGCCACACAGAAAACAGAGAAAAAGGACTGACAAAAAAGAAAAAGAAAAAGAAGAAGAAAATATAAAACTAATCCAATAATATTAATCTTGCATAGAATTCGTGGACTAATATTCTCTTTTCTCTCCTTCAATATCTTAAAATATTTAAATTAAGATATATTCCATATATATAAATAAATATAAATATAAAGGATCATGAGACACCTAGTACTAGTAGTCATGAGAGTGGTGGTGATACATTGTTGGGTTATGACTGCCATGGTGATCGTGATCTTGATGATGATGGTGATGGTGATGATGATCACTCTCCATTCTAGATGACCCCATTTGATGAGCCGAACCACTCGCGCCAAGATTCAAATACACCAATCTCGAATCCAAGTTAAGGTTGGCGATGTTGCTGCCGTTGTTGCTGCTACTGCTGTGATCGTCGCTAATATTCGGCGGATAAATTGGCGTAGAAGAAGCGGCCGCGGCATTACCTTCTTCGCGCGATAGAACAAGAGCAGCCGATTGAACGAGCTCAAGGCAGAGCCGGAGCTTGTTGGGCTCGATGTGGGTTAGCCCCGGGACAGCCCCTTTGAAGAGGAAATCGGAAGTTAGGGTTCGGAGCACGTCAAGTGGAGTGACTCCATCGACGGTCCGTACATTTGGGTCCGCATGGTGGTCGAGAAGTACGGCCACCATGTCGGGCGACACCATTTCTGAGGCAATGTGAAGTGGGGTTTTGCCAGCTGGCCCAGCCGGGTAGTTAACATCGGCTGCGCCGAGTTCTAATAAGGCTTTCACAACTTCTCGGCTACAATTTTCAACCGCATAATGTAATGCCAATGCTTCGTCGAGATTTAGGCCTTCCCCCATTACCATGAGCTTGACGAGTTCGACATCGGATGAATCTAGAGCTCTTCTCATTCGGCGAATTTTTTGGTCCTCGAGATCAGCAGCTGCGCTGAGGTCGTGGTGGTGATGGTGGTGGTGGTGGTGGTGGGGCATCATTGAGCGGCGGGCAATGGAGGATTTGAGACGAAGCTCTTCGATCTTCGCCACGACGTCAATGGGGAGGTGCTTGGCGAGGACTTCGGGTGGGAGGCCGGACTTGGCAACAAGGTGAGAGCAAGTGGTCCAAAGTTGGTGCATGTCTTGCTTTCTCGAGGCTAATAGGACTTTCATCACATCATCAATTGAGGCCTTTTCCACCATGCTTGCCAATTGCTTCTGTGAAGTGTGACCCAAACAAACAAAAAGAAAAACAAACAAGGGAATGGTGAGTGATAATGGTGTTGGAATTCCATTATTGAGAAAAGGAATGCACTTTTGGATGGTTTTGTGTAAGTTTTTGGATTGATGAATTAATAAGTGATGGGATGTTTGTGTGTGCGCGCTGAAATTATGGGATAAGTAGTCCTTTTCTGGAATTATGTATTTGTTTCCAGTGAAACCCAAATGAGGGAACTGAATGTTTGGGAAAGAGTTGTAGTGGTTACTGTGGAAGACAAGACTGCAAAAATGTCAAGATCTAAATTTAGAAGTCATGGATATACAAAAAAAACCCAATTCAAGAAACTTGGAAAATGGTACATGAAATCAAGAAAAACATGTGACATATATATATATATATATATGTTACAGGGAGTACTAGCTACATCAATAAAAGCTAGCTTGTACCTAGCTAGAAAATAAAGAAGATGAAATGTGATCAAACATGTAATTAGAATAAGAAAATGAAGAAGAGGAAGAAGAAAGAGGGAATGACTAACGAGGAGAAAATGAAACTATTTTTGGATCAAATGCTTCAAGAAAAAATGATTAAAGAAATTCAAGTTGCCGGGAAAAAGTATATGTGAGTGTGGGAAATCAAACCTTATTACTTTAAATGGAGAAAATAAAACAAAAAATTGGGAGAGAAAAAGAGTTTGAGATTGGAAAGCAAAACCCAACTTCTAGTTTTATGTATAAAATATGAAACAGAAGAAAGAAAAATGAAAAAGAAAATGTTTTGCCACTTCCCAAACACCAAAGATACCCAGGAATTAAGCAAATTCCCAAAGCCCGCAAAACATAAGACTGCACACGCACACAGAGACACACTAACCAAGAGAGAAAGGGGGAGGAGCAAAGGAAAAACACAAAGAGAAAAATAAAATTAAACCTGAGTGAGCAATGCGAGTTGTTCAACACCAAAGGATCTAGCGGCAGCGAGAGTGTCGAGGGCGAGATCAACGGCGGAGGTGCAATGCGTGTGCCAACAGCCTCGCTCCCCACAATTGGGCCTGGGCTCGTGTTTCTGGGGCACTATGGAGACTTGTCCGCTGTACAAGAACTGCAGCAGCAGAAGGAACACCTCGTACCCCACGGAGTTCACGGGTATTACCTGCTGCTGCTGCTGAGAATTGCCGGAACGGTGATGAGAGGTTGAAGTCCCGGCAGGGCTCATCCTCGACCCGGATATCGGGTCCAGCCCCGATGGGGGGTCCGGCCCGCAGAAGAATTTGCGGAAGAAGAGGCTCCGGGCGGCGAGGATGCAGCGGTGAGCGTGGACTAGACGGCCTTCTACGCTGAAGGTTACGTCGCTGAAGGCTTGGCCGTTGATGAGGAGGTTGAGGTAGTCTAGGGACAGAGATCTTAGAGAGTCTTCAAGGCTGCTCATGATGATGATGATGATGATGATGATGATGAAGTGTTTTAGGGTTACTGTGGGAGGCTCTCAGGTGGGTGAGTGAGAGAATTTGAGATAGAGAGATGGAGATTGGAGGAGATGAGAAAATGAAGTGGTTGAAAGATGAACATGGATGAATTGAATGAATGAATGAAGAGAGGGTAGTACTGTTTTTGGTTTTGTGAGATTCTTTTGTCTCAATGGAGTGATGTGGGGGGGTGCTGTATTGTGTTGTGTTGGATGTTGGTAGATATTTTGTTAGAGAGAGAGAGAGAGAGCAATTTGGGTGGCTGTTCTGGGCGGCTGATGTATTTAAAATAACAAATCTAAAATATTATTAAATAATTGATTAGTTAAAAAAAAGATGGGAAAGGTGAGAAAATGATGGGAGGAGGGTATAGGAGAATTAAAGAATAGACAAATGAAAAGAAAAAGAAAATCTTTTATTATTATATATTTTGATGATCGATTAGCCGCATGTTTTACTATGAACAACCCTAAGCTACAGTGATTACGTTAATAATAGAAATAAGTGGTCAGAAAAAAGGTGTTTAATTTTTCACCATTTTTATATATAAAAAGTGGGAATTGGAATAGGGATATGATATTTTTCTGACTTGTGTTGACTGCATGACCTATGTAGCACTATAGTAAGAAATGTGTAATGTGGTCCGAATTAGCCACTTTGGACTCTATCTCTCTATAGCTCCGTTTGTGTTTAAGTTTAGACCGCAAAAATTTGGAAAATTACATGGTACACGTAGTCAGCATTCAGAAGAATAAAGGAGGACCTGTATAATTTGCTTTTGATCATCGAATAATTCACATTTTCATGGTTAGATATACTTATATAGTCACATTTATTATGCTTATAAGATAATTTCTCAAATAACATGATATATATTAGTCTTTGGGGTTAGTTCATTCCTCTAAAATTTTCTTCCTTTGTTTTTTTGGATCATTTTTAAGAAACGAGAAAATGTCGCCACCGACTTTTGGGTGTGTATGATGTGTATCTCATTCTTGATTTAATGGAACTTCCAATATATAAAAAGAAAAGAGAATGTAGGGGCCGGCGGAGGAGACTTGCCCTATCCAGCTGTGTGCTATCTACAATTTCCATTTCTATTCTAACATATATGATTTGGATCCATCATTCCACAAGAAACTCATGAACTAATAGCATATTTGAATGGAAAACTGTTATATTCAACAACCAAAAAACAAAAGAGAGAAAGAGAAATTATTACACTATGACTAAGCAGCTATTGTAATGTCAAAATTTTTGAGTGAGTCCATTCAAACCCACCTAAATTACTTATTTTAGTATATATATATATATATATTGTCAGGACTTATTTTAGTATTTTACCCCTATGAAAAATGCTAGTTACCTTTTTCTTTTGTGTCTTCTCTCTTATCATGATCATCCCAAACATATTTTTATAATTGGCATCATTCATTTTTTACATTATTTATGAAATATCATTTTTATAAAAATCAATCAAATCAAAATTCGTTTAGTCATCTAAAGTTATCAAGTAAATAGACGATTTTGATAACAGTTATATTCACAGTCTACTTATTTGATTAACAATTAGATGACTAAATAATTTTTTATTTGATTGATTTTTCACAAATTTAAGATGATCTTTGATCAGTGATATAGAAATTTTACAATTTCGATTATGAAACTACAAAACGGAATGAGTAAGAGAAGAAAGAATGAATAAAGAAAAAGTAAAAAAGAGCAGGTAGCTAGCATTACTACTAATTAACCCCCTTCCCCCTTAAATGTTTTCGCTCATAAGTGCTATCTAAAGCTATATTGGTTCAATTGTTTAGCACTAGTCCCCAAAGAATAAAATTTCGTTTTCGTGGAAATCTTTTATGAAATTTCGTTTTCGTGGAAATCTTTTCTTCCTGCGATGCATCGCAGTTTTCACTTCAACTACCAAAACACGGCCCTCAACTTCCTCATCAAACCACCAGAGCCGGCAAAACGTCACCAAGAAGCCACAATGGCTCCATCACCGTTCTAGTTTTTCCAACGACCTTTTTCATCGACATAGGTATGAAATTGATTTCCCTCTTTGTGTTCTTCAATTCTGTTAAAGTGGTTTTGGCCAATTTTTGAGAATTCTTGAAAAATTAGTTGGGTTTCACAGCCACCACAAAAAATCTTGTTGGAATTTCGAGGGTAAAGTTCAAAATTTTAACAAAAAATGTTTGGAATAGTGTAAAAATTTCCATACCCCAAAAAATCGGCATTTTACTCCTTGCTAGTCCCACATTGGATGGGTAAGTATCTAATTAGGCCATAAATGGTCTTTTAGAAAAAACAAAAACAAAAAACAAACCACTGACTCTTAGCAAAACCGCACATAAGAACTCTCGGTCACTCAAGAGATGAGACTAGTTGTCCATATGTCTAAACACCTGCAAGAAAGCTTCCATGTGAAGGGAAGATCTAAACACAAGTCCCACGTTGGACGAGCTAAGTATGTGTAACCTATATGTGTTATATAATGTAACTAATTTAACGTGTAAAATTATTATTAGACGACATGTTTATTTTTTTAAGATATAATATTAATAATATTCACATATATTATAATACATATATTACTTATAGCATATGATAGTGTAACGATTACATTGAAAAATCTCTCGATTAAATGATTTAGTCTTTCATATCATTGTTGGTTCCAAATGAATGGCGTGATAGTGCTGTCACAAGTGACTGTCGCCCGATGTTTACAACGAAGCCCAATATGGCGAAAGAGGGTTTTCGATTTTTGAGCACGAAAGGGGAAAAATGAAAATTGAACAATTTGGGTAAGGTCTCGTGTCTATTAATATATTAACCATAATTCATCGAACACCAACTTTTCATAACTTTCATGATGATTATTACCATGACACCATTTCAATTCAAAATGTGAAACGTTTCTTTGTGGAAAGACAGTTTTATTCAAATGTGTTGATTGGTGCACTAATTATGGCATACCCTCATAGAATGTCCCTTCTCACTTTAAGCCATATATATATTATAATGCTTAATATCTAGTATGGTGATCAATCTTGATTATTGATCAACAATTTGAGATAATAGTATGATAATACATTTGTACATTTTAATTAAGTTTAAGATAGATATTAGGATGACTGATGACCTAACTTAACTAATTTAGAAAGAAAATAGAAAATGGTTGTGGAAATGAGACTAAAAAAAGAAAATTAAAATATTATTACAATGAAAAATACAAATCTATAAGTCATATCTTATTTTGTGTAGTACATTCAAGTGACCCTCATCTATATTTTTTTAAATCATACGAAACAGAAAATTCTATGTAGACTTTTATACTTCTTTTTTGAGAGAAAACAAAAACAATAACAATAGAGGTAATCAGGTAAAAAACAAGATCAAAGAAACAAAAAAACAAAAGAAACCCATTTTTTATTTTGTTTGCGTGTTCATTTGGGAGTTGATTATGGACAATAGAAGGGGTGGGCATGGGGAAACGTGTGAGCTGGGCCTTATTAGGGGGTTCAAGATTCACATATTGGGACTGCTGCCAAAAACACCAAGTTTATTAAATTTAACACTAGTAGTAGTCTGCACGTGAGACAAGACCTGGCACGTGCAACAGATAGAGTCTGAGAGAAAGGGCCTGTTATATATTAATGAACTATGTGTTATTATTTAAAGAAATCCCAAAAAATAGAAAAAAAGAGAAGAAAAAAGAAAGAGAAGAAGCTGTTGTTTTGCCCCCTATAAGAAAGAAGAGAAGAGAAAATCAAATCCCTTGGATTGACAGCACAGCGCACTGACTGTCTTATGATACCAAAGACCTCCGATTTGACATTTGACTTGTCTTTTCACTCTCCCCACCACTCCTTTTGTGTTTGTGCCTCTCTCTCTCTCTCTCTCTCTCTCTCTCTCTCGTCTTGCTTGCGTAGTGCATTCTACAGTCCAGAATTGTTTTTATTATCAAAGACTTAAAATGAGTCTACAATTACATACACTAGGTACGTACTGTTGCCTTGTGTCTGTGTGAGGCAGTGATCGAGGTATGAATACAATTTAATTACCCAAGCTGTACTTTTCATGAAACACTTCATTATTTGTACTTCAAGTTTCTCACAATGTACATATGTGTGCCTCCTCCACAATTATATTTCACACCATTTATGATCACATTCTTGGCATGCTTTTAACTGGTAAGTGCAAATTACCTTATTAAGAATAATTTTAACTGATTGTATTAATTGATCACGTTATGATACTATATAATTAATTATATGAACTGATATTTGCTCCCAAATAGCATAATTAATAACATCAACTCATGTCATCAATTATAAGTTATCACCACATCAAATCACATATATATAGCAGCTGATCAATTAATGTAATTAGTTAAGTGTATATAAATAATATTACTTTAATATTAATAATAAGTTATAAAAATCTCAAAAAAAATATGTTGATGTTTTTTCAGTTATCCGCTCTAAAAAATGACTGCATGTAAAATATTTGTAATGTGAAGGAAATCACTGAATTGCAGATGAAAAACCGAGGTTAAAAATTACAATAGGAAAATAGAACACAAGGTATGCCATGAGAGAGAGAAAGTTAGTGGGTAAAAAGTTATCACACTGTACTTATTACCTTTTAATTAATAAAGTTAAGCTTGATAGTTTATTGAGGCCAAAAAAAATAAAAACTTGACAGTTTATTAATTTTAGTTGGTAAAGAGAGTTATCAATATTAGTTATAGAAATAATAGATTAAGATCTAAGATCAAATTAATTATGAATATGAGGTTTAGAGAAAAGAAGAGCCATTTATTGTCTGTAGTATCTGACCACTAGTCTACTCTACACTCTATTATTTGAAAAGCAAAAAACTAAAAAGAATAAAAATAAATAAATCATTGATAAAGGGCAAGAAAGAGAAAGAATATTTCCAAGCTCTGCACTTATTTTGTCTGTAGTGCAAAATAATTACAATGTATAATATGAATTTTCTCGAGAGGAATATATCGTACGTCCGATTCTTCTTTAAATGGCCTTATACATTATTATTAGGGGTACATAAATATACTGAAAATTTTTTTACCGATCAGATTCGATCCGTAATTTGTAAATATTGTACCGATTCAATCCGCACTTTTTTATTTGTGGATATCAATCCAATCCGATCCGCATATTGAAAACCACGGATATATCCGATCCAATCCG
>QANT01004492.1:0-18719 GCA_003254885.1 Purshia tridentata | reverse complement strand
AAAAATAATCAAACAAATAAGAGAAAAAATAAAAATATATATAGGTACATTTCAATTGTACCAATATCTGGGTTGGTGTATATATATATATATTCAAGTTGCTTCATTTCCTGAGTTTTGAGAGTAAATCTCATCATTTCATCCCATCCCCTTCTAGGGTATATAATGTGCCCAAAATCCTGGAGCTAAACCATAACATAAAAGCTGACAAACCAGAGCCAATCGATTGATTGGTACAATTAAAATATATTTACAAACCAGAGTATAATATTAAATAAGATATATAATATAATATTATAATATTAAAGTAATATACAATTAGAATAATATTAAGATAATATTAGGATTTACATATCATTAATTTTAGGATAATATTACACATTTTTTAGATTAAAAATATCTGGATAATATTTTTGGACCTTAGTCAAAAATCAAAAAGTATTAAGGTATTAGTCTAAGAGAGGAGAAAAAATTAGACCGACCTATAAATCACTCAAATAACAATAATGCTATATACTATATTCTTATATTATTTGAAATGTCATCACGTTACTAGATAAGGTTTGTATTTGTATTTTTAGTATCAAATATATAAATTCCATGTAAGTTACCACATAAGATAATATGAAATTATAATATAAAAAAATATATAAGTATAGTATTAACATATAAATAAATGATTAATAGTCCGCTTAAAAGTTTGTCATGATAAAATAAAATAATTTACTTAATGTATTTAGTGTTAAAAATAATTTATTGATCCATATAACAAATTTTTTATAAATAAATGATTAATAGTTTGCTTAAAAACTTCCTCCCGGTTCGAAGGCCACTGCAACCAAAAAAAAAGTTTTAGTGCTTGATTTTAAACTCATTAATTACATACAAAATTTGTTTAAACTCTCACCCATATATAAACACTTTAAAAAAGATATATAAAAAAGGGTCATTTACAAATAAGTAAATAAGAATTTTCAATATTATAAATACTTGATTTGATTTGTTATTTTCTTTTATATTTTGTCTTTCATGATAATTTGTTTAGGGTAGTTTGTCATTTTATAAAATAGATTGAGAGAATGTATAATGAGAAGAATATGAGTGTTCATTCAAATAGTAGGTTTTTTTTTTTTTTTTTNTTTTTTTTTTTTTTGGGTTCGAAATGTTAGAAAGCAAATTGAGTCACGCTCAAAGACTCACCCACGGTTTCACAGGAGAAACTAGAAAGAGAGAAACTGAAAGCGAAAACTTCGAAACCATCAAAATTGTATCACGCAGGCGCGTGGGTTACCATGCAAAAAGAAACATAGCCAACATAAAAACCCATTAAAATAATTATTTATTAAAAAATAAATAAAAAACCAATTGCCAATTGGCCCAGCCCTCTCTCTCTCTCTCTCCCACCTCATTTATACCGAATCTCTTATTCATGGCAAATTTAACTATTTTTTATTTACTAGGATGCCACTTTTCCTCTGAGCTCTGAATCCCTCTCTCTCTCTCCGTTTCATGAATTTTTTCTTCTTGTGTTAACCCTTCTCTCTCTCTCTCTCCGTCTCCTACAAAGAAGCTGGATAAAAATAGTCTTTGCTCCCTCTTTGGAATATGATGGACAACCCAGAAGAAGAGAGGGCTTCTTCAGGCATGCACTCTCCATTCTCAGGCCAGTTACCCATTTTTCTTTTTCTCTTTATTTTTTTTCCTTACAAAAATTTGGTGGCTTTACTTTTGCAATTAAATTTGGTGTTTTTATTTACTTTATGATTATGGTCTTCAACAATGTCTGTCATTAGACTCATTACCTCTCTATTCTGCATCTGAGTTTGCCTTTCTTCTATTATGTTTATTTCCTCCCCTCCCTATTTCAGACCATTGTTTTGCTGTTATTCACACAATGTATGTTGTCCAGGGTCTAATACTTTCTGAGTTTAATTTTTTTTTTTTAGAGTCATATTTTTATGTTGCTTTCCTGCACAATTATGCATTTGCATAATACAAGTATTATTGGTGAATGGTGATTTGGGTTATCTTGGTTTTTGGATTTTTTTTTATAATTTATATTAAAAAAAAAAAAAACCAGACTTGGCTGTTGCTTCCTCCAAGAAAAAATTTAGGGAGACACTGTTTATATTGATTTTACGCATGGGAAGTATAAGGTGCCTTAGTTTTTGACGACTGACAAGGACCAGCATTGCCTATTGGAATCATTAACCAACCCCTCAAGAGACAAGACTGGTTTAATAGAACTTTGTTTGCTCTTGGACAATGATTACTCATTGGTAATATGATAATTTTTTGGCCTTTTGGCTAAGATCACGTATGATAGTCCGTTTTAGAATGTGTTCTGTTTCTTCGATAATTTTTACAAAATCAAAATCTTTTTCTCAACCTTTCGGCAATGAAGTGTAAGTCTAGTAGTAGGGGTGGCTGAAACAGTAGTCTGTTCATCAGTTTCGAAGGACCAATTTATGCCAATATATATTAAATATTAGGCAACATATCACGTAAAGAACAGCTGAGAGCTAAGTTATTTCTTCCAAAGAAACAACATGTTCAGTCCTATGGGGACAGCCTGGTGACAAAGTCTACCAAGATCCAAGGGTCCATCTCAGGTTCAAGCCTGATTGGTGTCCCTTAAATATTTAAATGTGATGTTATGCGAATGAATGACATGATTTGGAAGAACAAAATTAGATAAAACCTAAGAGAAATATTAGTGAGCTCTTCTGAAGTAGAGTTAGTTGCAGCCTTATTCTCTAGGTACTTTGTTTAGGCATGGATGTTCCAGAGTTATGGATGTTCTTTTTGGTCTCAATATCATTGCTTAATATGAATAGCCAGGATAAATTATGAACATGAATTGTAAATTTTCCTGCATTAGGTAAAATTCAGTTTTGACATTTTGTTTTATTATTTCCTCAGGTCTTGTACTTGACGCTGACAAATGTAGCAGGCTAAGCTTGGGAGAGAAGAGAGAACTAGTTCATGAGATTGCCGAATGGTCAAAAGATGCCCCAAAAATTCTTAGTTCTTTTACCCGTCGGGAGCTTCTTGAAATTATCTGTGCCGAAATGGGTAAGGAGAGGAAGTACACAGGATACACAAAATCTCAAATGATAGAACACCTTCTAAAGTTAGTTTCTGAGAAATCTAAGAGTAATACTAATCGTAATCTTGCATTTTCTCCGGCCAAAACTCAAATTGGAAAGAAAAGAAAAAGGAACACAGAAGCTTCCTTTCAAACATTCACTGATCCAGGAAATGTTTCTCTGGTGACTAGTAAAGAAGGACATGCTAAATTGCAACTCTGTCAGAATGTAGCGTGCAGAGCTGCTTTAAGTTCAGAGGAGCCTTTTTGCAAGAGATGTTCCTGCTGTATCTGTCATCGTTATGATGATAACAAGGATCCTAGTCTATGGTTGACCTGTGGCTCTGATACTGCTGATGAGAATGGTACATGTGGAATGTCATGCCATCTGGAATGTGCTCTAAAGCATGAAAGAGCTGGCATTATGAAGAATGGTTGCTGTCCAGAGTTGGATGGAAACTTCTATTGCGTTTCTTGTGGAAAGGTTAATGATTTAATGAGGTAATTAATATTTTATAAGCACCTGTGAATATTTAATTCAATTTCTTACTGTTTAACTGCATAGCCAATGTATGGTATTATGGTACTAGTTGTGTATGACTTGGTCAGTTCAGACTAGGCTAGAAAACCAAACTGCATATCATCAACTGTAAAGGCATCTGCAGGTATTTGTGTGCCTGTGCACGCATGCGCACACACAGGTATTTGTACCGCCAAAGCTAAATATTTTTCTTCTACAATTATAAGCAGCAGCTATTAAACTTGCAAAATCACTAGAAGCAAGTAATATATCTCTTAAGTATAGTAGTTAGTATTTACTGACATGGATTCACACAAACACAAGACAAAAAAACTAGGAATTAGGTCTCAAATTTTCTGAGCATAATAAAAGTTCTGAAACTCAGCTATCGCAATGTATGTGAAGATGTCTAAAATGTGTTCCCATCAGAGCGTCTGACATTGAAGCTTTCTTCTATGAGGTTAGGGTCTTACTAACTTAAAGTTGTTTTTGTTTTGCAGAAAATGTATTTGTTTGACCTTAATTTAATATAGGAAATTGCACCCCAGATTTCAACTTGAAAAATATTTTCTACAGACGTAAATGGAAACTTTAAGTTCGAATAATACTTTTGAATGTTTAAGAAACAATGTTTTTATTAAGTCAACCTCTCTATTTTTTAATTGGTAATATTTATTTCTTTTTTAAAAATTTTTTTGTCAATCCAAACAAATTGAACACTAGAAAAAGCAAACCATTTTACTAACAATTTTAAAGGGAAAAATTTCTATCCTGAAAATACTTTTCATTGATACAAAGGTAGCCCAAGGTTGGTTGGGATGACTGATGAGGTTGAGAATTTGGGTTATTTGATCTAACCCAAAAGCAAAATATATGCACTTGAACTGTTTTTAAAAATTTGTAAGGAATCAAGTATCAGAATGAATGATGTAATTACTTAACTTTTTGTACAGCTATCAGTTTCATTCTCAAACTGACCAACCAAACTTGAGTTGCAGTTAGCACCAAACTAAAACTGTTTGCTAATTGGATAATTGGCTTTGTACAGAACCTGGAGAAAGCAATTATTGATTGCCAAGGAGGCTAGAAGAGTGGATGTACTGTGTCTACGAATTTCTCTATCAAACAAAATCCTTTCAGGAACAAAGAAGTACCAGAAAGTGCAGAACACTGTAGAAACTGCCTTAAAAAAACTGAACAATGAAGTAGGGCCGCTGGATCAGGTCTGTGTAAAGATGGCACGTGGAATTGTTAACAGGCTCTCTTGTGGTGCTGATGTTCAGAAGTTGTGTGCTTCTGCAGTGGAATCTTGTGATTCAATGTTTTCTGAACCTTGCCCCACCCATGTAGAAAAGAAAGAGCTAGCAAGTAAGCTTCTTTTTTTCTTGTTCTCAATAATTTGAAGTCCTATTCACACAACAGCATCGGAATTGGAACACTGCATCTAATATTTCATTTTATAAAGTTACATCTGACTACAGTAAAAAATGCAAGCTAGTGACTGGCATAATCACCATATTCAGCCAACTTATAATGAATTGAGGTAGGATCAGAGTAATATAGATTTATGTGAAGGAGAGTAAATAAAGTCCTTCGGGTTTAAGTTTGAGCTTCCACATGCTGTCAAACAAACTGATTTTTTATGGTTTCATATATATGTAGTTTTCTTTGTAAGAATGAAGACTTCCTGTATATATATATATATTTATTTATTTATGTGTTTGTTCACTGATTTTGCTTATTAAATTCTATTGTATCAGCTTGCCGCATCCAGTTTGAAGACTCATTCCCTACTTCTGTTAACGTTGTGCTAGAATATGAGGATCATCTTTTTAACAACTTCTTAGGCTGCAGGCTGTGGCATCGTGAGTCTGAGGTGAAGGATTATCCAGACCAACCCTCTTTCATTGTTCTACGGCCAGAGAAGAAATTTACTATTACTAATCTCCATCCTTCAACTGAATATTTCTGCAAGGTTTCTTTGTTTAGCAACACAGGAATATTGGGAGTTTGGGAAGCCAAATGGGTCACACCTGCATCATATGATAGTGTCATTGATTTAGAGAAACAGATAAGGGAAGAGAATAAAAGAATTGTTCAAAATCATTCCCAAGCAGAATCAACCAATTCTAGTGACATCAAATTAGCTTCTGGAGACCATCCTGCAAAGCTTCAATCATTGGATGACATCAACAAGAACCAGAGCAAAAGGGTCTGTTCACTTCCTCCTTTAACAGAAACTGCTTCTTTGATCAAAGCAGTTTCTCCATTGACACCTTGTAAATCCAATGGAATGCGTAAAGTACCAGGTTTCAGATGTACAAAGCGAGCAGAGGAAAGTGATTATGAATACTCTGTGAGAGCAATCAAATGGTTAGAGCAGGAGGGGCACATGGATGAAGATTTTAGAGTAAAGTTTCTCACTTGGTTCAGCCTGAAAGCTTCTTTGCAAGAGCGAAGAGTAGTCAGGGTATTTGTGGACACTTTCATCGATGATCCATCAAGCTTAGTTGGGCAGCTCTTTCATACCTTTGTGGATGAGATTTTCTGTCAGCAAAAGAAAAACCAACTTCTCAGCATGAGTCTTACACAAGGTTGTGCCATTAAACAGGGACTCAGTTTTATGTGAAAAATTTTAAGTAGTAGATAGGACATGGCTTAGAAATGTAGGTATTTTCAGGGAGCAGGAAACGTAGTCATCTACTTGATCAAGGAAAATGGTTAAGCTCTCAGTTTTAACTTCTCGTCGTTTGTTAAAGTTAGGATTAGAGGTTAAATTGCATATTATCTTCCAATTTTTCTTTTGTTTTTATTTTCAAAATGAAAGGCAAAAGAATAAAGTGGTTTGATATTTTACCTTTTTTGGTCAGAGGTTTGATGTCGTACAAAATAGCCAAGTGAAAGAATTTCTCAAACAATATAGTAGACTCTAAGCTTCTACCTCCAACCTACATTATTGATAACGATATTACTAAAACATTCTCATTGCGATTGTCCTCCAGGGCTAAGTGGAGAAAAGATAAAGATTAGGATTAAGATAGATCATGATTCGATTTATCCGATGAACTAAATATGACAAATTGCATATTTTACACGAAAAAGACAAAAAAGGATGAATTATATAATCCACGCAGTTAGAACTTGAAGGTCACACTAGGTTTGACAAGAAGAAATAGGAAGCATATATCTTCATCACAGTCGGAAGAGCTGCAATAGACAGACTTCTCAGTGTTAGAACCCAGTTTCAAAATAACTTTTGGGGGACATTCAGTTGCGAAAGGGCGACTAGATTTTTCCAGCATCAAGCTTGAAAGGAATTGCACTACTTGCACACAAAATTTTAGTATAAGGGGATCTTTTCTCAGGTGAACAAAAACAAAGAAAATTGAGAAAATAATTCAACTCCAAATGGCTCTTTTACAAGTACTACCTTAAAAAGCATACCAACTAATACTAACATGCCATGTTTAAACAAATTCCAGAAACCGGCAGCCAGTTGAAAACTTATATTTTTTCTCTTGAAAATTATTACAAGACAATACATCAAACTTCCCTTCAGACATCCAACGATCCAGCCTACTTTGCACCACCCTGGTTTTCCATCTTTTTGACAAGTGCATTAGTATTAGGAGAAGTTCTCTATGGAAATCAGAGCAATTGTTATATACTTGGTGCTCTGTTGACAACAGCTTCTTCGAATGAGGCGGCCAAGTACTCTGCTGAGCTTGGCTGCAGAGTGGACTTGTTTAAATCTTCTGAAATGCTTGCTTTTTCTCCTTGTTTGCCATCTTTTTTAAGGAGTACATTAGCATAGTGAGAAGCTATTCCTGGAATTCAGAACCGATTGTTATATACTTGGTGTATCATTAATAGCTTCATTGAATGAGGCAGCCAAATACTCTGCCAAACTTGGCTGCGAATTGGACTTGTTTGAACCTTCTGAGACATTCGCATTTTTTGCTCCACTAGATTTTACATTTGAGGGTTTTGAAGAGTCATAGGTGTACAAACCATTCAAGGGAGTACCTACCTCCTTCCAGATAACAGGTTTCAAAAACTTCCATGGGTCTTCAACCATGGAATCATTATAAAATAGCTCTGGCCCCAATTGTCTGTCCATTGCAGAATGACCATGAGAACCCAGCCCTCGTCCACCTCTTCGTCCCAATCCAGGACTCCTGTTCCAGCGCCCCCCGCCTCTTCCTAAACTTGAACTGGGACTAGGACTACCTCCATGTACTGAATGAGGGCTTGGATTATGACTGAGCCAGTGCCCCCTGCCTTGCCCAGTATTGGAACCCGGGCTTCCTGGTGATCTAAATAACGGGCTTCCTGGTGGTCTAAATCCAGGGCTTCCTGGGGGTCCAAATCCACGGCTTCCTGGGGGTCCAAGTCCAGGGCTTCCTGGGGGTCCAAATCCAGGGCTTCCTGGGGGTCCAAATCCAGGGCTTCCTTGTGGTCCAAATCCAGGGTTCCCTTGTGGTCTAAATCCAGGGCCACGAAATCTGCATTCTCTTAAAGGATCAGATGGAAAACTATAACTGGCTACACCTTCAGCTCCAGTCCAGACTTCAGGCAGATTTCTGTGATGCATAGTGAGAGGTCTTTCCATTCCAATGGGGCTTCTTTGGGGACCAAAGTTTTGATAGAAACCTTGTACTTGGTACATTCTCTGGTCTGGTGAATAATTGCTTTGAAACTGACGAGCTGGAGGAGGATTCATTCCAGGGTTCCTTGGTCCTCCTAAATCATAATTCAGAGAACCAAAATCAAGGGGAAAGAAACAGATAACAAAGAGGAACTTCAAGTGTCCAGTTCTTTGGCATAAAGCAATTCGAGCATGCATCAAATATTAGAAAATGACACTTTTATTTGGGTAAGTAAATGACACTTGCAATCAAATCAAAATTGAAACAAAAATGACCAATTTTTTTCCCGCACACATCAATGAAGAAAATACTCGGATAATGACACAAGGAATCATAATGTTACCCAAAGCTTCCAACTCCATACCATATTTTGGCTTAGAAATAATTTCATTTTCACTTTTCAAACCACTAGCTTATTCACTAATTCAATAATACAAGAACTTATGTTATACTTCACCATATAACTAGAGTTTACGAAATTTGAAAAATCAAATCAAATGAGACACCCAGGCATGATTATAGGACAGCCAGGTTAAGGAAAAAACATCGCGAAGATAACACGCTACCTAAATGTTTGAAATGATTTGGTGCGATCTGGTTGCCAACTTTACTCCTTTTTGTGTCAGAAGAGAAGGCTGCCATAGGGTCTGTGTAAAAGTCAAACCTAGAAGGAGCACAGGGCTCCGCCTGCACTGGTATATCTGTGTCAGCCAATGGATTGGAAAGGCAACCCGGGACAGCTCCAGTTGTAGCACTATGAGAAGCTTCAGCCTCTTCAGCTTCCATGCGCATTGCTTTTAGTCGTTCCTTTCTTTTCTCTGGATTCTCCATTTAACCTGAATATTAATGAATCGTGGAAAACCCATTTGAACAAAGTAACATTTACCAATCCAAAACTTACTTTTTGTCAAAATAATATCAATTCAAGCTAAACTTTTAAGTCAGAAAATCTTCAAAGAAAAAGACATCTCAACTTCAAACTAATTAAAATATCCCTAAATTCACACGAGAAACCTCGTTCAAGCAACATCAACACTCAGAGTAATATTTAAAGAGAATTACCAATTCACATAAAATTGAGAACCCCAAAACCCTCATCTATTTTCACTTTTATAAAAATGTTAATATTTTACATTAGAATTGAAGATGTTACAAATAGTATTGACTCAATATCTCCATAATTGTTGAAACCTTATTCAGAAAACTTCTATAACTTGATTCATTCACTCTATTAAAGCTTTGGATTTGGTGGTTATGAGAATCAAGCTTGGGTAGTAGAAGTCAGGAATTGTGAATGAAAATAGTAGAGTATAAAGTAGAAGCCATAAATTAAGATTGAATTTTTTTTCGTATTACAAAAATAAAGCATAAACAGGATCGATACTCCATACTGGGAGCGAACAGTCGGTGAAATAAACAAGAATAATTTTTTTGAAAATAAAACCAACAAGAGACATATATATTCTGAAATTTACAAGAACTTTGAGTACGTTACATGAGTCTCAAACGAAACCCTATCAGAGAGAGAGATGCGAGAGAAAGTACCTGACTTTGTTCTTCTGTCTCCTGCCCGAGATACCTTAATTTGTCTGTTCGGTGGAGAGAGGGAAACTGGGAGTCTTGGAGAGGAGGAGATGCTAACCTAAATCGACCAAAAGAAAAAAAAACCCACCAATCTTAGGCTGGGCTTTGATTCATAGGGGGATGGCCAAATATAATAGTATTATTTTATAAATTAATATCGTTTACATATAATGTGATGTGTGTTAATATTTTTCATATATATATATATATATTATTTATAAAATTACATTTAATAAGAAAATGAAGTTTCAAAATAGATATAGGACTTCCACATACCCACGGGACCCCATTTTCATCCCTAATCAGAGAAGACGTGTGCATTGTGCAGTGTGAGCAAGCATAGAAAATGTTGTTAGCATAAATTCTAAAAGGACCCAATTTTTTCACTTTTAAAATCCCACCACTTAATTCTTATAAAATTTCCCAATTTACCTATTGTGAAAAAAAAAACCCAAGTATGTAGGGTATACCTGATCCACCCACCTTGCTAGTTACTAGTCACCCTTTACTTGTGAAAAAAAAAACCCAAGTATGTAGGGTATACCGTATACCTGATCCACCCTCCCTTCCACCCACCTTGCTAGTTACTAGTCACCCTTTACTCCGGGTCAAAGTGAAAAGGAAAAGAAGAGGGAAAAAAGACATAAAGAGAGGGAAGGAGGAGGTCGTCGGGTGGTGAAGGTGATAACGCTGACTTGGGCCTTAGGCGTTCTCGGCCATGATCCAGACATTATCCAAGACTTATTGTTTTCATTTATACAATGCATATTTATATTATATCGAAATGAGTGTCAGTAGTAATTATGGTAATTTTATGTTATAAAATGCAGTGCATATGCTTTGGTCAATAAATGCACTACTCATGTTTATTCATCTAAATAATTATTTGGAGTTTCAACCTGGGAAAAATATATTAACCTAACTAAGACAAATTGAAATGATTCTCAAACTTTTGAAAATATATGATTATTCATATGATGCACCCTCTACTAAGATCATTCTGTGGATATCCTTTAAAAAAAGTCATTCAATAGCATTCTTTTGAGTAAGAGTCATAAGACAACCAATGGTATTCATTAAAAAGAGTTTCAATTAATGCATAATTAATCTGTAACAAAAAGAGGAAATTAAAAAAAATAACTTATTTATTGAAGATGCATACACTAACTATATTAATATATGATGATATTAATATATGATGAGATAGATAAACACAATAAATATATACATCCTTATAGATAAATTATTCTGTTAGCACATAATAAGTCTATATTATATAAAAATTTTACTAAAATAAAATTGTTAATAAGTTCCATTCCCAAAAATATTGTTAACAAGTCCCATCCCAGCCCAATAAAACCACATCTCCCTCTCTCTACCTATCAGACAGAGACAGATATTCTGCCCAAGAACAAAACCAACAAACTCGGGTACGCTCTCTCTCTCTCTCCCCCTCTCTCCCTCTTCTTTCGCTTTCTGCTAGGGTTTCAGACTCATCTAAACGTGGTTAAATATTTTGTATATTTCAGAATCTATGTCTTATTATGTGTTTGCTCTCATTCTGGGTTCAGTTCATTTTTGTTTTAAATTTTGTTTTCATTTTTTGTGATGTGTCTGGACCCAGTTTATGCTTTATTATTGTAAATATGAAAACTTTTTTGTTTTCTTCATAATTCCTGGCTTCTACATTTGATACCATTATCTATTTTTATTCATAATTCCTGATTGTTTGGTTTTAAGGTAGTTTGAGGTTGAGCTCCTTGACTTTACCAACACTCACTCTCACTTCTAATTTCTACATATCTTTGTATTTCACTCTGATAGTACTAACCTTAGGGACTTCCCTTTTCTTTGGTTTTGTTTTGTTTTTTTTTTTTTTCTAGGGTTTTTCTCAGAGACCAATCATCAGTGATTTCAAATCTGTCTTTTGCAAGAAACTCTCAGAGTTATGTCCACCAATGAAGGCTTCCAAGGTATTCAAAAATTTTACTTTCCTCTGTTTTTTTAATGTCAAGTCTATGAACTTACTTTGGTGAATATTATTTCTTTTTTGGTGCAAAGGAAAAAGTAATTTAGCTTCAATTTCAGGTTGTTTTCTCGAGAACAAGTTTTTTCTTTTTCTTCTTTTCCCTGTCCGCTTAGAGAATAAGCCCTTTAGTAACTACTGATTTGTTGCTGGGGTCCTTTAGTTAAATGACTTAGTTCTATGATGGCACTGGAATTGGATGATTTTATTTGCCCATAAAAGGGTTCTGTGAACAATATTGTTCCTATACAGTCAGGATAAACTCATTTTTTTTAAAGGTTTTCTTAATTACAACTCTTTTTTCATCACATCCATAGTTTGTAAAAATTGTATGAGACAGGTCAAAATCATTGGTTGATAGATTTATCAATCTTAGCTAAACTCACAAGTTTAGCTCTGATTCAAAGTTTTTTTTTTTTAAAAGAAAGAGACATTCATTGTGTTATGAATACGCAAGTTACTTGGATCACAAAGAAGCAAGGAGTTACCATTATTGTGTCTTAAGTGACAATATTTTCTCTGCTAGATTGTTTAGAAAGAGTGAATCAAATGTCTGTCACAAGCTAATTCCTCTTTATTTGTATGGGTCCTGGTGGGAAAGTAATCGTACATCAGCTGGTTGTGGCATTTGTGTGTTTCGCCCTGAAAAAGGCTCATATTTCCCTAATTTTGTGTGGTATATATGTATATTTTCATGGATTTTTGGCTAAACGATGTAAGGATGTTTATAGAATTCATTTTTTCTTCAATTCCATGAGCATTAATATGTTGGTAATTCATGACTCTTAAATAAGTTAAAGCGGGCGGAGTATTAATATGTGGGATAAAATATAAATGCCTCCAATCAGGGATTGTTATATGAATACATATTACTATATTAGTATGCTTGATGCACTAGTTTAATTTGATTGTAAGTGTCCTGTTCAACTATGTGAAGTTGTGCAAGTTCCCCCCCAATAAGGGGGGATTGGATTCCCACCCCTTTTATAGTGATTTGTTGTCTTGTGCGACTTCACACAGGAGAACAAATACACTGATTGTAAACTTTATTTGACCGTATTGGAGGGCAGTCCATTATAGTTAACAAAATACCTTCTAAGTCAATTTATAATTAGTAATTAATTTTCATAAATTTCCTATTCTATATTAGGTGTTTCAAATTGCTATGTATTCAAGAGCCGGTTACAAGAGTATGCACAAAAAGTTGGACTAGCTACACCAGTATATGAGACCATAAAAGAAGGTCCTTCCCATAAGCCATCTTTCAGGTCGACAGTGATACTAAATGATGTCAGATATGATTCTTTGCCTGGGTTCTGCAATCGTAAGGCAGCAGAGCAGTCAGCGGCTGAAGTTGCTCTTGTGGAGATAGCTAAATCTGGTGATGTTAATCAATGCATCTCTCAACCTATTGTAAGTTGTTTTTATCCTTCATTAAACTATAAATAAAAGCTTTTTGTTGTTGTTAGTTATGAGTCTTGACTTTTTTGTTGTCCATCAAATCCTTCCATTTTCTGTGCTTTAAATATAGGGATGCATGATTGCACAGATTTTAGTATGTAGATCTTTAGTTGTTTAAATCATAAACTTCCTACATTTGTTATTCCAGCATGAAACTGGCTTATGCAAAAATCTGCTTCAAGAGTATGCACAGAAGATGAGTTATGCTATTCCTTTATATCAGTGCCAAAGGGAGGAAAGTCCTGGCAGAGCACCACTATATTCGTGTACTGTAGAGATTGGGGGAATTCGTTATGTTGGCGCTGCAGCAAAAACTAAAAAAGAGGCCGAGATAAAAGTAGCTAGAACTGCTGTTTTAGCTATCTGGTCAAGCAATACGGAATCATCCACGGAAATAGTTGGCAACTCTCAGTTAACAGTGCTTCCAACTAAGAAAAGGGGGATAGAATCAAATACTAATTCTAAAGAGGTTGCTCATGTTCCGAAACCAAAGAAAGCTAGATTTAAGAAGAGAACGTCGAAAAAGAAACACTCTGGAGACAAGGCGGGCCAGACTCAGGTTGAAAATGTAAGCAACTTACAAGTATACATGGATGGTCGTGAAATATCAGAATGGGAGACTAATTCACCTGTTAAACCAATGGCTGTAGAAGGTATGACGAACTCCCAAGACTGGATGTCCAATGTTATCCAAAGTGAGAATGAAATGTTTGCCTGTGAAAGTGGCATGGTTCCCCATGTTAACAATGTTAATGCTGAAAACGGGCAGTCAAAAGCTTCCTTCTTCACTCACAGCAACAATGGCGCTCTTGATGCTGGAGCATTTTCATTGGCTTATGGAAATACAACTCCTTTGGCTAATGAAGTGAATATGGTGTCTGGAGTAGGAGAGGCGTTTTCGCTCGTACACAATTCTGCCATACCTTGTTTAGAGGCTTCAAGTGTCATGCCTGCTCTGGACCAATCACAGTAAGTATCCAAGCAGATGCAGTATAATATGGTAGGAGGTAGGACCTATAAGAGAAATTGAAGTGTGCAGTTGATTGGTGGGGGAACTTTTGCAGTTTGAAAAGTAAAGATTTCAGACTTCTATAGCTTTATAAACATTGTAAAGTTATGAAATTGATGAACTTACTGCAGCCGTCGTAGACCTATTCAGCTGCCTTTACGTGCTCCCCTGACATTTGTTTGCATATATTGACAGATTTGGAACGGGGTATAGGAAATGACTGTCATTAGCTTTGTTGGACTATCTATAAAAGATTATAGTTTTATACTTGCTTTGTGTGCCCACTTTCCAGGGTTTCATTTGGAATGATGTTCGGATAATTAGGAGTAGGTCCAATTTTGAAAGGTTATTTGAACTAAAACTACATAGAAATTTAGATTTATACACAGCTTTTGAAAAAGTAGCTGTGCTTTACTTTGCTTGATTGAGTAAAACACAAATGGTGAAAAATAAATGAAAGCGTAGAAAGTATGTGAAGTGCTTAGTTTTTTAAGGGGGTTAGGTATAAATGATGCTTTGTCATTTTAGATGGTGCTTCAGTTTATAGATGCAAGGCCACCGATCGATGAAGGGGCTAATCACTAAACTGGACCGGCTTGGTATTGGTTTTTGGCAATTGGGCGGGCTGGTCCTATTGGGTCTAGATATGGCATTTTTAATATAAAATCCTAATTGTAATTTATAGAGTTTTAATCGGATAATGCTTGAGTCCTTCGCTGGAGGACCAGTCTGTCCTTTAAGTAAAAAAAAAAAAACTTTTTTTGGCATGTCGATTTACAATTAGGATTATTATATTTTTAGATTATTTATTAAAAATTAAGTCAATAAAAAATTATTAAATTGTATAATTATCAACAAATAAATAAAGAGTGTAATTAAAAATTAATTAGTTGTCGACGGTTATACAACTAAAACATTTTTGATTGAAATGTTTTGCATAGATAAGCTTCCCAAGCATTGCCCTTTTTAATCTAAAGCCACCAAAAAAACAAGAGAGAATGTGTAATGGGCCTAATCGCCTATTTTTTGTGACTTGCACTAAACGACTACGTTTGACTGGTAAACAACATTCAACACAACAATACGACTCGTCCCTCTACTCCCAGACGATCTGCTGCTAATCGCCTTCTCCAAAGCCAACGATCTTGAAATCCCAGCGAAAGCGTTAAAAAATGCACGGCCGACCTCGCAAAGCCCCGAAACCAGAGGACGAAGCAGCTTCAGCAGCCAATGCCGAGAAGCTACGAGCCCTCCAGTCCCAGTTCCTCTCCAACCACCACAACAAGATTTACACCAAGGAAGCTCTAGAGCTCAGCGCCAAACTGCTAGAGAAGAACCCAGAAGCCTACACGGCTTGGAATTACAGAAAGCTCGCTGTCCAGCACAAACTCGCTCAGTCCCAGTCCCAGTGCCAGTCCCAGTCCCCTTCCGACTCGATCAATTCCATTCTCGACGAAGAACTCAGAGTGGTGCGTGCCCATTATCGAAATTTGTGATTTTAGTTCAAATTCGATTTATTTTTGATGAAGTTTGATTCGAAAAACTTGAAAATTTGAGTTTTGGGTGCAGGTAGTGAGTGCGTTGAGACAGAATGTTAAAGCCTACGGAGCTTGGTATCACCGAAAATGGGTGCTAAGCATGGGCCATTCTTCTTCAGAATACGAACTGGAGCTTATCAAAAAGTTCCAGAATGCTGATCCCCGGAATTTCCATGCTTGGAATTATCGCAGGTAAAAGCTAAACGCTTTTGCTTGTCCACAAATTTTGAATTTGTACTGAATCAATTTCCTGAGTTAAGTTTTTGTTTTGGGTTCCTGAGTTAAGTTTTTGTTTTGGGTTGTTTTCTTTTTGTTTTCCAGATTTGTAGCTGGATTATTGAACAGATCAAAGAAGGAAGAATTGGACTATACTGCGGAAATGATAGATAAAAATTTCAGCAATTACTCGGCCTGGCACAATCGTAGGTATGCCAGTATTTGCTATTAGTTTTGAGCATTCTGATACCCTTATTAGTTTTAAGTTTTAATTGCAATTTTCGGATTGATTATGTTTACGCAAAACAGCTGCTTTGTTTTGAATGGATATGACAACCCATCATACCAGTAAATTTTTGTGCAGCACTTATATTTTCGTTCCTTGTTGGATTTATCTACTTTTTGATTAAGTTACGAGAAATTTACAACATCCAGAAAGCTCAATTATTTTTACCTTATGATGCATCTCATCTTGCTGAAACATATTTATCACCAATTGAATTTATTGAGGAACTTGCAGTGTACTTCTGTCTAATTTGCTGAAGAAAAATGCTCAAGGGTATTACCCAAAAGAGAAGGTTCTGAATGATGAATATGGGCTTGTACATGAAGCTATTTTTACGGATCCAGATGATCAAAGTGGTTGGTTTTATCATCTTTGGCTTCTTGATCAAACTGTGAAAATGGATGCTCCTCTTCTTGTTTCTTCTTGGCCTGCCCATGGATCTAATGTTATTCCATCGAGCAATAGGCTCTCAGATGACTGTTCTTTGTCTTCATTTGATAGTTTCCATCTTGATTCAGAAACATTTCCACTGATTCTTTATTTTAATCAAGCTGTTGAAGGTGTAAATTCATCTACAATAACCATTGAATCTTCATTCTGGACAAAAGATCTTAATTGGAAACCACTTTTACAAAATGACTCCCAGTTTTCCCAAGTATGGATTACACACATTAAATTTCCAGATGCAGATCCCCATTCTTCAGAAGCTTATTTGCTGGAAGTTAGTGTTGGAAAATCTCAGGGCATCATTTCTCTAAGTGGCTTTCACTATAGCCATCCTACACTGTTTGCCTTCAAAGTGCGTCCACGCCCTGTTGGAACTGAACTGTTTAAAAAGCAGGGCAGGGATATGATTTTGTGGAGAGATGAAAATTTTCACGTGTACCAAACACAATCTCAGGAGCCACATGAAGTAGTTTCTGTTGATCAACTAAATATTAATGATGTTCATGAGCCAATGACTTCAAATTGGCGTGCAGAGACTATTGCTAATGAAATAGCTCTCTTCCGGGAATTGTTGTCAGAGATAAACTGGTAAGCTTGTTGAATTTTATGGACATTTTTAAAGTTTGACATTGCCATTTTGTTATTTTTTCTTATCTTTCTAAGTAATCCACTTGTTCGTGCAGTAAAATTGGAAAGCTTACGCTAGCAAGATTATTAACAGCTCACGATGTTATTTTGTCAAACAAAATGGTCCATTCTGAAGAAATTCTTGAACTTTATACTGACTTAGAAACTTTGGACCCATCACATTCTCAGTATTACAAAGATAAGCACAGCTTAGTTTTTCTGCAGCAGGTAATTCCCTCTTCTCTTCATGTAGTAAAGCATGATCCTCCATCCTTTCTGGAAATCACATTAATGTTGATGATGCTGATGTGCATCTGGTTTTGTATTCACGTTTCTGAATGCATCAATTTTTTAATACATTCATTTTGATGATGCTGCTGAATGCATCATATTGTCGGACTTAATACCAGGAAATTGGATACCATAGACTCCTTGTTTTAAGAATGCATGTGAGAGTTTTATTCGATAATTTAATTTCTGAAGTGCAATAATGTTTAGCATATTTGTAACATTATGTCATTACCCCATGTTTTGACTGTTTCAAGTGGCTTTTGTTGAGATTGGTCCAATATAATGTTGGAATTTATTTATAATAACCTCATTTGAAGTGCTTGGTTAGGCAGCTATTCTATTTGAGACCTTAAATATTTAATGTGCTCTTTCTTCCACATTTTTTTTTTGTTTTTCATTTTACAGTTGCAATTAAGATTCCGTTGAACATTATCTTGTAGAGAGCTTATTAGAATGAATTTCCATTTACTTTTTCATTGTTCCTTTTTTTTATAATTTTATACATTTCGTTAAATATTGCAGGTAACTTCCAATACGGAGTCTCTGCTGAAACACTGCTTTAGCTATAAAAACTTGGCTTCTTCCAGCATTAGCAATTATACATGTTTACGATTAAATAATTTATCCTTATCACGGATGGGGTCTTTTGAGAAATTATTGTGGGTCCAAATGCTAGACCTCAGCCACAATAAACTTTGTTCAATTGAAGGTATGCTTCTGCTCATATTGTGAATCTTGTATATCTATCTGGTGGTCTTATAAGCATATTGTTCTTTTAATGAATTTTTCAGTTTTTGGTTCATGTATAACTCATATATAGTCAGGAAAGAATGTAATATATTAAATAGTCACTTTTCCTGAAGTATCTTTCAAGCATATTTAGTTAGAAATTCATTTTCTTTCCTTTCGCTAACTGGACTGCAGAAAATTATTAAATAGACAACTGGTTAGTTGCGTTAGTTTTTTTTTTTGGGGGG